>VUQG01020894.1:24365-37789 GCA_015106755.1 Etia nguti | reverse complement strand
AAAATGCCATCCCTAGACCCAGCTGTCTTAGCTAATTATAGGCCAATCTCCAACTTTCCTTTCATATCAAAAATTCTTGAAAGAGTAGTTGTCACACAGCTAACAGATCATCTGCAGAGGAATGGCTTATTTGAAGAGTTTCAGTCAGGTTTCAGAGCTCATCACAGTAAAGAAACAGCTTTAGTGAAGGTTACAAATGATCTTCTTATGGCCTCTGACAGTGGACTCATCTCTGTGCTTGTCCTGCTAGACCTCAGTGCAGCTTTCGATACTGCTGACCATAATATTCTATAAGAGCGATTAGAGCATGCTGTAGGTATTACAGGCACTGCGCTGCAGTGGTTTGTATTATATCTATCTAATAGACTCCAATTCATTCATGTAAATGGAGATTCTTCTTCACACACTAAGGTTAATTATGGAGTTCCACAGGGTTCAGTGCTAGGACCAATTCTGTTTACATTATACATGCTTCCCTTAGGCAGTATCACCAGAAGGCATAGCATACACTTTCACTGCTATGCAGATGACACCCAACTCTATCTATTCACGAAGCCAGATAATACACACCAATTAGTTAAACTGCAGGAATGCCTTAAAGCCATAAAGACCTGGATGACCTCTAATCTTAGAAATACGTTATCTAACCAGATACTTACTCTGGATGGCATTACCTTGGCCTCCAGTAACACTGTGAGGAACCTTGGAGTCATTTTTGACCAAGATATGTCCTCCAATGAACACATTAAACAAATACGTAAGACTGCTTTCTTCCATTTGCCCAATATCTCTAAAATTAGAAATATCCTGTCTCAGACTGACGCTGAAAAGCTAGTTCATGCATTTATTACTTCTAGGCTGGACTACTGTAATACATCATTATCAGGATGCCCTAAACACTCCCTGAAAAGCCTTCAGTTAATCCAAAATGCTGCAGCAAGAGTACTGACGGGGACTAGAAAGAGATATTGGCTTCCCTTCATTGGCTCCCTGTTAAATCCAGAATTGAATTCAAAATCCTGCTCCTCACATACAAGGTCTTAAATAGTCAGGCCCCATCTTATCTTAATGACCTTATAGTATCATACCAACCCATTAGACCAATTCGCTCTCACACTGCAGGGTTACTTGTTGTTCCTAGAGTATTTAAAAGTAGAATGGGAGGGAGAGCCTTCAGTTTTCAGGCCCCTCTTCTGTGGAACCAGCTTCCAGTTTGGATTCGGAAGACAGACACTATCTCTACTGTTAAGATTAGGCTTAAAACTTTCCTTTTGGCTAAAGCATATAGTTAGGGCTGGACCAGGTGACCCTGAATCCTCCTTTAGTTATGCTGCAATAGGTGTAGGCTGCTGGGGGATTCCCATGATGCATTGAGTATTTTTTCTTCAGTCACCTTTCTCATCACTATGTGTTAATAGACCTCTCTGCATTGAATCATACTTGTTATTAATCTCTGGCGCATGTCTGTTATCCTGTCTTTCTTCTCTCACCCCAACCGGTCGCGGCAGATGGCCGCCCCTCCCTGAGCCTGGTTCTGCTGGAGATTCTATCTGTAAAAAGGGAGTTTTTCCTTCCCACTGTCGCCAAAGTGCTTGTTCATAAGAGGTCATATGATTGTTGGGTTTTTCTCTGTATGTATTATTGTAGGGTGTACCTTACAATATAAAGCGCCTTGAGGCAACTGTTGTTGTGATTTTGGCTGTGTGTTGTTTTCAGATAGAGTGCCTGTTGCTTTATTTCCAAACAGTCTAGACTTGGCAGCATTCATGACGTCACACGATTACAATAAATCCACTTCTGAGAAAGAACAAGGAAGTGTTTATGATAATTAGTTTATGTGAATGTGTACTTTGATTCCTACAGCTTATAAAAGCATACAATGGAGAACCGTGAAGTGACACATCTGAAAAACTTGAGATTTGGTCAATGAAAAATAAACAGATAAATTTATTCCTAATCATGCTATTACTACAGTCTTTCTGTTTCATGGAGTTGTTAAATCATAGTTGTAACATTACTTGTTACTTAAAATAAATTTTTTTAACGTAATTGGTTACACTACTCACTGTATCACTTTTGTGTTACTAAACAATATTTTCTGAGTTGCCCTTTCACATAATTAGCTGTAAGTAATCTAAGCCTTAGGCTACATGCCCACACAAGGGCACAACTTACTACCCTAATGAAGAGACACATAAGATGTTTCTTTTACTATTTAAGATTTAACACAAAGACAACAGCAAAGTTAAACACCAGCTCAGAGAGTACTCTGCAGCAGCGGCCACTCTTCTGTAGAAACAGCCACAGGTACGAACCGAGGCTTGAATGCTATAAAAGGAGAAATATAAGTAATGTGGATATCTCCACGTCTAAAAAGCTGTAGACTACTCTCCCATTTTCCTTCTTCTAGCACACCAACTGGAATAAGCTGACTGTGCGGAAGTATGTGGAAAAAAAATTCCATGGTTTTTGGGTTTTTTTTCGGGCTGCACGGTGGCACGGTGGTTAGCACTGTTGCCTGAGTTCAATTCCACCATCAGGCCGGGGTCTTAATGTGTGGAGTTTGCATGTTCTCCCCGTGTTTGCGTGGGTTCTTCCCGGGTACTCCAGCTTCCTCCCACAGTCCAAAGACATGCAGTTGGTGGGGATAGGTTAAGTGGAAACTCTAAATTGCCCATAAGTGTGAATCTGTGAGTGAATGTGAGTGTGAATGGTTGTCTGTCTCTGTGTGTTAGCCCTGTGACAGACTGGCGACCTGTCCAGGGCGCTGGAGCCTCTCGCCCTAAGATAGCTGGGATAGGCTCCAGCGCCCTGAAAAGGATAAGCGGAAGCCTATGGATGGATGGATGGATTTTTTTTTTTTTTTTTTCCTTTTTACATCACTCATTGTGGGAATAATTGAAGAAACCATGCTTCACATTCATTTTTTAATTTTTTGATTTGTAAGTATAATGTGATTATTGAATTCAGTAAAGTAACGTTACATTACTGTGTACTGGCAGGTTTCTTTTCTGATGTATTAATCACATATTTTAACCATATTAGCTTCACAAATGTGTCTTATGCTCTATCACATGTGTTCTACACACACACAGTGGGGCCATTGTAAGTTCATGGGAGACGTTAAACAGATAATGAGACTCCTTCTGCTTATCAGGGATGTAAATCTATAGGTGACAGCCAAGCAGAAAACAAGGTCATAATTCTCTCTCTGTGAGGGAGAAAGGTATAGCCCCCTGTGACATGGGCCAACACGTAAGAGTTGTGGAATGTCTTTGTCTGCGTGTATATAAGATGTGAGGGCAGCGGCCATGGTCAGAGACTACCCTGCTGTTTGGCTGGGATGTTTCTCTCCATATTGCAATATGTTATTAAACCACTTCCAATCACGCTCACTGGGTGTGTTGCAGGTTATTGTTAAAACTTCCATAACAATTGCGTTACAGAAAAATATAATGTGAGACCATACCACTTCACATGTCTCTGTAAACGCATATAAATCTCTTTCTCTCTTCTCTTTGACAAACATGCTGTGGCAGTTGCAGGACAGGTCAGGTAAGTAAGAAGAAAAAAAGAAACCTGCTCAGTGACTGTGAGTAAATCACTTCTTGAAAGGAGAAGGAAAAAACTAACTTGAGCCTGCTAATTCGAAGAACTCCTTACTCTGCTTAATCAAAGTTCAAAACATCTCAGGACAAGTGTCTCACTTCTCAAAACACCAAAACACAGAGAAGTAAAAGAAGGAACTGAAAGATGGGGCTTGAGTGAATTATATCCAGCTTAAACTTTCAGAACAAAGAGAGGACTATTACTTTTAACCACTCAATATGAGAAGTAAAAAAGGAGGAAGGAACCGTGTGGAAGCTTTTCTTGCATTCAGTATGAAATTATACAGGACTTTAAAAGACCCTGTATGTACTATAGTATTACTCAAATCTTTATTGTGTGGCTCAGAAGACCAAAAGAATATTTAAACTAAACTACTCATTATTGTAGTAATTCCCCCATATATTAATAGACACTTGAACACTTCCTGATATAGGCTTCCTGGCGGTCAGCTACTTTCTTGGTGAAGTGCATTTTACACTGATGTCATCACATCGTTATTCACATCTCTGGACTTTCCATTGACACGCCATTGTATGTAACGCTTCCTACAACTCCTTTTACAGACCTATCAAAACGGTGTCTAGCTTATGTTGCCAAAAGGTATCCAGAGCCCATTTCCCCAAATGATACATAAATAAATTTACTAATGACAATTTATAATATATTTTTAATAACATACATTAAAAAGTGTTTCACTACAGACCCTGAGATCTTCAAATTTACAGTAGACATTTAGTGTTGAACAGCCATTTTTGTAGCAAAGACAATAATGTTTAAAATATAACCTGGAAACATTCAAAGGCCTGTCAAGGAAGCTTCTGTCACAATAAACGTGGAATTATGAGGGTTTTTTTTTTTTTTTTCCAAAGGCCAGAAAACATGAGAAATGCTTGTGCTAGCTCTAAGCGCAATACACCTATTTTGTAAGATATACTTTTAAAATTATACTGATGTTTAAATCACTTGTTTTCTTTTTAGGTGTGTCTGGTGCACATATGGGGAAAATGCTCTGGAATAAGAGAAGCTGATAAAACGTGCAATACCTAGCTAGCATCATATTTACCTCATGTCTAGTTTCATTTCCTTTTTTAGTGTTTTTTTGTTGTTGTGCATAAATCTACATTTAGGAAAGTACACTTGAGGCCAAAAGTCTACATACCACCGTCATGCGCATGAATATCATGGTAAGTTTGGTTTCATCATTTCTTTGAACTTCTTTTTTCAGGATGGAATGATTGTACAGCAAACATCTTTAATGATTAAAAAAAATACAAGAATTGGGTGCACAAGTTTGAATTTGTTTTGGACTTTCTCTGATCCATTTAGAATGGCCTTCCCAAAGCCCCGATCAACCCCTTTAAACTCTACTGATGATTTGTGAATTATGCCTAAAAGCATAAATAGTCAAAGTCTGTGCCAGGAAACCAACCAATTTAAATGAACACTATGAGCCAAAACGAGTGGTCAAATATCCAGCCAGAATTATGCCAGAAGCTTGTTAATGACCACTAAAAGCATCTGGTCGAGGTTGAGTTTTCTTGCTAAGTCCCATTTAACCAAATATCAGTGGGCATATGTATACTTTGACCCTGTGTGGTTTAGGGAAAATCATCAACAAATTCAAAGTTATGCACCCAATTCTTGTTTTTCAAAGTCATTAAAGATCTATGGTGTCAATCGTTCTACCACAGAAAAATAATATTTCAAAGAAATCCATAAAAGCCCAAACTTACCATGACATTCATACCCACAACTGTATATACTGCAACAATAACACTTATTATACTATGGAGTTCCAGAGGGTTCTGCGGTGAGACAATCACTTTTTATTATCAGATGATGCAGATGATACACAGATGTATATATCCATGAGGCCAGATGATACAAATCAATTAGTTAAGCTATAGGCATGTCTTAAAAACATAAAGGCCTGGATTACTTCTTAGTTATTGTACTCCGTCCTAACAATCTTCGGAACATGTTGTCTAACCAGACACTTACTCTTTAGCCTGCAGCCTTCAACATTCTGAGAATTCTTGGAGTCATGTTTGATCAGATTATGTCCTTCAACGTGCAGATATTACCTGGTGGGTTGTTCCTTCGATTAGCATAAGGGTCCTCTGGCTCAGCAAAAACACTAGAGGCCATCTTGTTTTTCCGGACAGGCGGCTTCTCCTCATCTGCACCAAGTGAAATGTTGGAGCCACCACCGGGAGGGCGCAAAACCCTGGAAAGAGAGAGATTCTTCTGTTTCTTCCCACTTTTCTACCAATATTTCTATGTATTTATTAAATGCTATGCTTTAGAGTTAATGCTTCGCTTATACTCATATCAATAAAATTCAGTGAATTGTGTTTTGGTTCGTACAACAATGAGCGCCCCAGTGAGGGGAGTGTGTAAGAGTCACGACTACAGGTTTTTATAATTAACTGAAACAAAACTGAAAACTAACAAGTTCAGTCCAGGAAGGAAACATCGATCCCTTGGGCACTGACCGGGAAGGTCAGCCAACATAAAAGTCTGCCATATGAAAAATGCGGGTCTATCTGCTGCGGGGACACTAATAATACTGAAACTAATAAACGAATAAAAACAAAACAAAATAACTAAACCGAAATGAGCAAACTCCCTTATGAAACTAACTGAAACTAAAAATTCTTAATGAAACATAAAATAAAAGTGAAAACATAAAACTATATTTACCCCAGTAATGAACCAGACAGATATATCTATCAAATAAATATATCACTCAAAACCTCAGGTCTTGAGTGATGTGATATCATGATATTTGAAGAGTTTAGCAGGATTCTGAGACCCGCAACTATCCACATGTAGACTAAAATTCATAAATACAACCATGTTCAGTATATAATTGGTCAAATATAATCTGTTGCTCAACATCATCAGAAATGTATGGTCTACAGAAAAAAACCCAGTCTATTATGGGATTCTGTTATAGAACTCTGGGTAATGGGCAGTGGTAAATCTGCTATATATACAGTTATTGCAATAAAGGTATGATCTATATTCATCTGAAAGTAAGAACAGTACTGAAAAAAATAAACAAGCAAAACTGGAAAAATATATTTTTAGAAAATAATAGGAGCCGTTTCAAAATCAATAATGTATGGCATGTATGGTGCACTAAAACAATTAAATATAATAATGACAATAATTATTACTAACCTGTGATTTATGTGATATATTATGCAAGTTATTATGCTTAAAAATAGGCTGATTTAACAGTGTTAACTATGTGGATTTTACCTTATGCCCAGGTGTGGCATATACGTGTTTACGGTTTGTGTATAAATGACGGGTGTCTGAATACCTCAATTCTTCAAATATTGTTAAAGTAAATATTTTTTAATCCTCATATCTACTATTACATTTTGTATTACCTAACTTATGACAACTGCAAAACTATATTAATATTGTGTACATGTATTATGAGCACCTTTGTCCTGTGACTGTTATTTTGGTAGTCTAAATTAATTTCAGCTGTATGCAGAACTGTAATATGCTAGCATATAAGCAATACTTAATATTAATTGGGCTACTGTTGCTGTACCACATGAAAAGTTTTGACCTTGGTGGTGAACTGAAGCTCCAGATTGCTGTTTTTCATATTTTGTCTGATCAACAAAGGCTTGCTGAACTTCAATGCACTGCAGTTCACCAGATGTGCCTTATACATCGGTAATTGAGCCTATATAATTGGGGAAACTTAATTTTCTATGCTGTATATGCAGCAGATTTTATCAATGTTATTTTGGTATACGTTTCCAAAAAACTTAAAGACAACAACAGTTTGTGTTTTTACAGTGTGATGATGATTAAAATGTGCTTTTGTCTAACTGCACTGTAATGATTGTGCTGTTGAATTTTCTACAATAACCATATAACTTTCTAAAAACTCATTCGTTTAAATAGTGCTAATTGCTTTTTTTCAATCTTGGTCTTAAATTAGATGTTCATTACATCTAATAAACGAATACAATACACATGTGTGACGTGTATGGTCTATATAATGTCAGGTGTGGCCAGCAGTAACATGGCCCTCGCCTCAATCTGACCATATGCAAGACAGACTAAAGCATGTCCTACTGCACCTCCGACAATAATCTCGATTACTGATCAGAAATCTGCGGGAACCCCACCCAGCTGAATGAATATATATTTACTTCCCTGCGTTTTCCAAACATAACCACAAAATACTCAAGGAGGAAATGCAGTACAAACACACGAAGGCATAAAAGGCCTCGGAACCACGATTAGTCTGCATCAGCTCGCTAAGCATCCTCTCTCCACAAAAGGCAGCGGTACAGGCGTGCTGTCTTGCTAACTAACGTTCACGTTCGAATGCTATATCCGGATGGGCAAAATAGGAAGGCGTGGTAGCAAGCTTTATAATTGTATCGTCGACGCCTTTAGTTTCAAACTATGTCTAGGCGCTTTAGTAACAATTACAGGCAGGGGCAACAACAAAACGGTCGTCTATTTTTCTCCGTTAGCCTGTGTGCCGCGTTGGGGTAAAGTCAGAGGATGCTGGACTTGTTGGCTTCATGGTGGATGGCTAACGGATACACAGAGGTCTGAACGACGCCTTTTACCTGGAACTGCTTTTAGCACCGGGCTCCATCCCTTGAAATGTCGTAGTAGTCGTCATTTTTGCACAAGATGTCGTACAGTGTGTATAAGTCTATCAGTATACAAGCAAACTACACTCTCATAAGCAGTATTTCACCACCTCATCACTATCCACCCTAGCTGGTGGCTCCCAGTCAACCTGCTTCCAGTCTGAGAGGACCAGTGTGGAACTAAAAGACGAAAGACATCTCACTTCCGGCTGTTGTTTCAAAATAAAATAAGACAACTGTGGAAGAAAAAAAAGGCTGCGATTTTGTGATTCAATTAGGTCATGTGAAAATGAATATTATTTTGCTAAGGAATGCAAATTTTGCAGCTGAGGAGTTGCTCTTTGCTATCCAAACTTTAACAAAAATGACACCTTGGAATTTAAATTTGAAGCCAAATTTTATATTTCCGGTTTTCTCTGGTTAGAGCTGGACCGTATGTATATTTTGAACATGTGGATTAGAGAAAATTCAAATCCAAAATATCTTCAAATTTGTGCACCGATTTCTTGTTTTTTAAAGTCATTAAAGATGTATGCTGTAAAATATTTCCACATTGGACAAAGAACAGTACCAACAAGTCAGAGCGGATGCGTCAACGGCATGCAGCCTGTTCACTTATACATAACTTCCTCTAGGATTAATAAAGTATTCTGATTGTGATTCTAAAAGCCCCAAACTACCATGATCATGCACCCGGTGAGTGTATGTAAATTTCTGACCACAAGTGTACTTCTCTAAATGTTGAGGGATGCACAACAAAATGCCACTAAATGAGGAAATGAAGCGTGACGTTAGGGACAGCTGATGCTAAGTATTGCATGTTTTATCTGCTTCTCCTTTTCCCCCCCAGCTATGCAACAGACACACAATAAGATAAATTAAAATTCAACATGATAAGAAAAACATCTCTTACAAAAGATGTCTATTAAACTTAATCAGAGCTATTGCTGGGATTCACACACAAGTGTGAGTCAGTCTATCTGTGACCCTCTGCGGCTGAGAGGATGCAGTATAGTGAATCTAAGAGCAGATGACAGCAACCTCCCTAAACAGGATCCAGTAACCATCACAGTGGCAGACATCCAAGCACTGTACAGCACCAGGCCCTGACATGATTCACACCTACTGCCTAAAGAAGCTAACTGCACTCCATGAGCATCTTGCAGCCTAAATGAACCAGCTGTTAATGGATGAAACACCCAGAATGGCTCACTGAAGGCCGGACATTCCTGATCCCCAAGGATCCCCAGAAGTGACTGGTCCCGTCCAACTACCAACCAGTAACCTGCTTCAGCAAAACATGGACGCTCCTGTCAGGCATCATAGGAGCTAAGATCAAGGTTCATTATTTGCCGTTTGTGCATAAATCAGCAGTCAAGGCACATTGGAATTCTTGTGCAGAGCTCTCTAAGTCATAGTAAGCATGCTAGAAAAAATAGGCAAAAATAAAAAAGACAATACAATACTAATATAAATTGTAAATTATAAATTATACCCCCTTTACAAGAGGGGTGGCAGTATATACAAAAGAGTACAATTATATTGCAGATATTGCACAGTTAGGATATGCACATTTCTCACTTGTCATTACATGTCAAGTGAAGTGAGGTTTTGTGGGATTATTATTGCACATTGTTCAGTGTTTTTTGTTTGCCATCAGTCTGACTGTGGAGAGGAAGAAGCTATTGAAAAACCTTGTTCTGTGAGTGATGATGCTGTCCGCCTGCTGTGTTTTAGGTTGTATGTGCAGGTCTTGTGTCTGAGCAGAGAGTGAGCTGGATGGAGTGAGTCCCTGATAATTCCCTCTGCTCTTTTCTGGCAGCGCTGTGTGTACATAGAGTCCATGGATGGAAGTTTTGTCCCTATGATGCTCTGCGCAGTCTTTATGACTCTTTGGAGAGCCTCCTATCAGTCCTCTGTAGGCCTGAGTGCGAGGGCGATGGTTCAGGCCAGCTTTCCTGAGCAGCCTAATGACATAAAGCCTTTGCTGGGCTATTTTCACTGTAGCTGTGGTGTTAAGAGCCCAGCTCAGGTCTGGTGTGACCTAAAATCCCAGGAATCTGTGGCTTTTGGCTCTCTCCACCTCAGTTCCTTTGATGATAAGAGGCTGCAGAGGGGGAGGATTTTTCCTGAAGTTCAGTATCATTTCTTTGGTGTTATCTGTGTTGAGGATGAGGTCATTCTCCTCTCCGTAGACAAGAGTGTTGTTTACCAGGATCCTGTACTGTGACTCATCCCCCCCTTGATAAGCTGTAGGATGGTGGTAGTCATCAGCGTATGACAAAGGTGTTATCCTGGGTGGAGACACGGTCATAAGTTTACAGGGTGGAGAGTTTGGGGCTGAGGCAACATGCCTGTGGGGATCCTCTGCTGACTGTGAGCTCAGCAGACAACCATCCTCCCATTCTCACCACCTGTGGTCTGTCAGGAAATCCAGAATCCAGTTGCAGGTGGGAGTTGGGACGCTGAGGTATGTCAGCTTCTCGATCAGCTTGCCCCTGACAGATGGTATTGAAAGCAGAACTGGAGTCCAGGAAAAGCATCCTGGCATTTGATGTCCAGATGTTGCAGAGTAGGGTGTAAGGCTATTGCTACTGTGTCATCCACTGATCGACTGGGACGGTAGGCAAACTGGAGGGGATGGACAGTGTCTGGGACCATGTGATTGATGTATGTGAGAACCAGTTTTTCTAGGCACTTCATGGCAACTGGTGCGAGTACCACTGGCCTGAAGTAATTTAAGGTGAATATGTCCAATCTTTTGGGGACTGGTAGGATGGTGGATAATTTGAAAATGCATGGGACTACTGCCTGGGATAATGACAGGTTGAAGATGTCAGCATACACACCAGCTAGTTCTTCCCCACAGGCCTTCAGAACTCTGGGAGGAACTCCATCAGGTCCCTCACCCTTGTGGGAGTTCACTTTCTTCAGGGCTTTCAGGATCACCTAGAAGGCAGTGTCTGTGGGGTCACTGAGGGCCTTTGAGGGTGTGTCTGTGTTCAGCCTTCCAAACCTGTTGTAGAAGGTGTTAAGGCGGTCTTGAAGGGTGGCATCCCTGGTGTCTGTGGTAGTTGAGGTTCTCCTGTAGTTTGTGACAGATTTGATTCCCTGCGACATGCTGCGCGTGTTGTGGTTGAGGTAGTAGCCTTCAAGTTTCTGTGAGTGGGCCCTTTTTGCTGGTCTCATGGACTTCACACCGAACTCTCTTATACTCCACTTGAATACCTATACTTATATTCTAGATCAGGGTTCTCAAACTTAAATGAGCTGTGGGCCACTGCAGGCACTGTCATCACGTTGGAGGGCCACTTTAGTGTTTGAGTAGTACAAAAAAAACCCCCAAAACAACCAAACAAACAAGAAAACACCCAGAAATATTTCCAAAAATGTGTTTTGTTTGTTTTTTAAAATTTCAACTATTGTATAACAAGACAAAACTGCAAACATGAATGCAAATTTTTTTTCTTCTCACTCTTAACTGAAGCCTTTCATTGTAGTACCAAATAAACAAATTGGTACTCTCTTTCTGGCCAGAAACATGGCAGCACTTCTGCTATAATTCTGTTTGTATTTAACAAAATAAAAATGCAGACATAAGTGTACACAGTTTTTGACTGCTAGTGAAAATTGTTTTCTTTACAAAAAACTCTCTCACTGAACTAACACACCCATCCCCTCAACATGTTTGTACTCTCTGCTCATATTGCCTTCATATTCAATTTTTTTTTTGCTTTTTAAATAACTTATTTTAACATTGCACTCAACAACAAGCAAATCCTCCCTAAAAAAAAAAAGTAACTTCAAGGGCCAAATTGTATTATATTTCTTCACGTCAACATACGAGTTTGAGATCCCTGGTCTAGATGAATAATCACATGACTCAATACACTGCGTTTCATTGTTCTGGTAACAGTGACATAAAGATAATAAAGATCTATCTTATCTTACGGGCCCAGAAAGGAATTGGCAGAAACAGCAAAGGGGCAAAACACCAGCTACTGGTAGATAGCTACTGGTAGATGCACTGCCTGGATTGATTACAAGAAAGCCTATGACAGATTGCCTCACACTTGGACATGAACAATACCTAAAACTATTCAAAATCAACAGGACCCTAAGAACAACACTAGAGGCCAACTTCTCACCAATAGCAAAACCAGAAGTGCAGGATTTACCAAGGAGATGCTCTGTTGTCACCGTTTTTCACAGGCCTAAACCCTCTCAGCCATATAATTCTACGGATACAGACTGCAGAATAGAGCAAATGTTAACCACGTGCTCTACATGGATGACGTCAAGCTGTATGCCCGCAGTGAATGAGACATCACCAGTAAGATCAACAGAAACAACATCGGAATGCCATTTGGACTGGTTAAGTGTAGTGAGATGGTAATTAAGAGGAGAAACATAGTGAGAAGTGAAGGGACTGTATTACTAGAAGGCATATATTGAGGACAGCTACAAATACTTTGGAATCCCCCAAGCAAACTGGAGCCATAAGGAGGCCCATAGGAAACCATCAAATACCTGCAGTGAGTAAGGCCAGTTCTGAGGAGTCAGCTTAATGGAAAGAACAAGATTTGGCTCCAGCAGAGGGTAGGAACAACAAAGATCTATGTTCATAAGAGTGTAGTTCTAGGAACAGCAAAGATGCTGCGCAGGACCCTCAAGCTCCGAGGCCTGAAGAACAAAGACAACAGCAGGGCAAGTGGCAACACACAGCTTATTACATCACTCATGAAATTATATAGGAACTTGCATTGCTTTTGAAAACGGACTACATATACACTGTATTTTATTGGCTATGGAATGATGGACAACTAGATCTTTGGCTGCTACAAGTACTTACATCATAACCACACATGAGAAACTGCTGTCTGATGATTATAATTTGAAGATCTGTCAGCATTTTCTCTTTTTGCCTGGAAGCAAATTACTGAAAAAAAGAATTTCAACCCTACAATTCTAGTATGCCAGCTTAAATGACAGCAGCTGTACCTGAAAACAGTGTTCTCAGATGTCACTAAAACACACACACACACACACACACACACACACACACGTAAAAAAAAAAAAAAAAAAAAAAAAAAAAAAAAAAAAAAAAAAAAAAAAAAAAAAATTAAAAAAAAAAATTTTTAAAAAAAAAAAAAAAACAAATAAATTAAAAAAAAA
>VUQG01020894.1:0-23172 GCA_015106755.1 Etia nguti | reverse complement strand
AGATATTTAATAGGATCTAAAGTCTTTGTCTTTCCCACCTGCTCTTGGGAAGCAGTTTAATTTCCGCTTTTACTCCCCACTTTTCAACTGCAAGTTCAAAAGATTGTTCTATAAGCATTAATATGCTCCTAAAACATAAGCACATCTAAACATTAACTCAATGAAATAACAATTATAATCCATCATTTTGACCTGTGTTTTGATAACAGACCTGTAATACTTGTGTGTAAACTTACACATTAGTTGGCAGTGCTTCAAATACACTTTATATAGTAGCTTTTTTTTGGCTTATAGAGCACTTACGACACTCATTTATTCATACAGCTTTAAACTACTGTACGTCACCATTTTGCATGCATGCTGCTGTTTTATCTGCAGCACCCTTGTCACTTTCAGCTTGCAATATGTGCTTAACCTCTTCATTAAAAAAAAATATATATCATAGCTTTTAATTTTTTGTGTGTGTGTGTGTGTAACCAGTTGATCTGCTGTCATTACAAAGTCCATATGCATGATTGGTCATATGTTGCCAATGTCACCCCTTTCATGTGAAGGTGCTTGTAGACAGACTGCGAAACCCTGGGTTGATTTATCGAGTTGATATCAACCTTCATGTGAACTCTTAGGCTGACTGCCAAGGGTAGGGGGAGTGAAGCAGCGAGATCCTGCGTATGTTGAACTTGCTTTGGAGTACAGGGTCTTGGTTGCTGTGTCTTTATATTGTCTATGGTTGGCACTCTTAGTAGAGCAGCTGTGTGAAACACAACAATTTATGTGTGGAGACATGGGCGGCTTTAATTTTTGTGTCCACAGCAGTTATGTGAATATAAAAATACTTAATGTATCAGTGTATTCTTGTATCTTACCTGATTTATCACCCAGTGTTTGACATAAATTCTTCCTCTAAACATCATAGTAAAAAAGATTATGTTCTGCACTGACATGAAGGGGTACTGCAGATGCAACAAGGAGTTTGATCTGTTCATAACGGCTCTGTGCTTTTAAGCAAACCTCTATGCTTTTTCTGTATACAACACTCTAAGTATTATAATCTTTCTCGTTCTAGTTGTAGTACAGTTGTAATGCAGAATTATTGCTTCTTTGAGTTCATGAACGTAAATGGTATATGCTGAAAACATATCAGGTGAAATGCAATCTCGGGACTGCAAAAACAAACAAAAAAACCCCAAACCAAACCAAACCAAACAAAACCAAACAAAACCAAACAAAAGGATCACGTTGGCCTGACCTATATTAGCTATGTGGTAATCCATTACTTTACTGGAATCCCCCAAACAGCTGATTGGTTTGTGGATTGTGAGTACTGCAACATAATGCATAAGTTTACATGTAGCAACTAATATGAGATGTAAGATCCAAAGTAGCAAGACTGTGAGGGTCAAGGTTTATTCAGCCGTAGTTCATAATAACGAAAAGTGATTCCAAAAGTGCACGAGAACAAGAGCATGTAGACTTACCTGAGAAGGTGTGTCTGTTTCATTGATGGGCTGACCGTCAAATCGAAATCGTATTTGCCTCATTGACAGCCCCTGAGTGGAAAAACAAATGTTTACTTTTAAACTTCACAAGGCATTTTTGTGACCTCGGGTTTAAAACACTGGCTGTGAATTGCAATACCTCCAGTTTCAGGAGAACCTTTGTTGTTCCCCATTTCTCACTACTGACTGCTAAACTAAAAAACCTCTTCAAAATTAGATGGAAATAAAGAGGGTGGGAAAAAAGGAAATTATGTGGTTTAACTTGCTCCAAGACAATAAGAACAGTAACAGACTGACCAAAATTAAATGATACAATATATTACAGAGTTACATATATAAGAAATAGCTCTAATGTATACAAATAACACAATTTATAAACATCCAGAATATTACAAAGATTAAATATATGATTCACATTTTACTCTAAACTGCAAAACTTTGTTATTTTCACTATAGAGGATGTGCAAAAGGGTGCAACTATCACACCGTGTACTGTGCGTTAGATGGAGGAGGACTGATGTTGCACACCTAATATGTCTGAAGTAGAACTGAGGCATTTTTAAGACTCTTAACTTCCAGATAAATTTAAGGTTGTCTGGATTCTGCCAACCTTTCCGGGTACCATGTGAATAATGACAAAAATAAAACAAAGATGTGCTTTTTTAGGGCCGAACCAAAAACTCTGGTCTGCATACAGTTAAAGCAAAGAGCCTTGTTACCATAGTTAACAGACATTGATGCATTATCCTGATATTTTTGGCCATCTGATATACATAAACATATTCTAAGCACAAATTAAGCCAATTATTTTATTATTTTTTTTGAAGATTTGCCTTATTGGATGTCCAAATATATCTTTTTCCCCCCTCCATTTCTGATTTGGCAAGAACCATGTATTTTTAAATGTCAATTTCTTGGTCTCTTGTTTAGGAATGAACTATTTCAGATGACCAGCAATACACTTAAAGATACTTATAATAAAAAAAGTTAAAATTGTGTCCCAGTCTCACCTGCCGTTCACAATAAGCTTTCATCAGTTTGCTGAGAGGAGTGTGCCTTTTGATCTTAAACTGCACCACTGAGCCATCCTGTCCTGCCACCTTCAGGTTGATGTGCTCGTTGTTCTCTGTCTTTACTCCCTCCTAAGAATGAAAAAACAAGTTCATAGAAAGTCACACTACTTAGAAAAAAGGGGAGGTGTGACGATTTACAAGAAACTGCGCCCGCCATTACAAATTCCCAGTCATAGGTGTCTTGCACATCTCAGGGATACCTCATTGTCTTCAAACAAAAGTAAAGTTCACAATACCTGTGTGGATTTACGTTTTTTGTTTGTTTTATCCTCCGCGACATCTGCCTGCCTGATGTGCGTAGAGCTAAATACTAGCGTGGGTACCAAGAGCAATGAGGACTGGATTTACAAACTTCAACGTTAGCATTAGCTTAGGCAACTCAAGCAACAATGGCCTTCAATACAGCAAGATGCACAGCGGCCTAGCAAGGATTCAAATTTTAACACTTGTGCTATTAACAAAACTCTTATCTCTTCAAGCACGCTTATGGCTGGCGATTGAGTACAACGTAACCCTTTTACCTGAGATACATTACGGCTTTTGCTCAAATAGTTCATTTTGTACCGTTTATGTTGCTCTGTTCTGTCTCAGCGTTAACTCACTTTTCTTGAACTGGTGCTTAATCTAGTCGGATATGGGATAACTAGATTATTTCCCATTATATGTGCATTACTCATACCAATGGCAACATTTTAAAGGTGCCGATTAAAAATGATTGTACAGAAAATATTGGGGTTTTGTTTTTTTTGTTTTTTCCACCAACGGATCCGGTCGGTTAGCCACGTTAGCTTATTATGCTAATTTCATCCGCTAGCATCCTAGCAAACACCGTAACGTTAGCGCATGTTTGAAGCGGTCTTTGCAGTTATACGATTCGAAGTAATTGTACGAACTGCTTTCCATCAGTTTACCGTGTACATTCAACTTTAAATGAATCAGAGCCCACACAAACTCCAATCCTCACCTTGGGCTTTCCATCTGCCATGGCTGCTGCTGAGGACTATTTGCCTGCGTCTCGCCTGTTCTGCTGCTGCTGCGGCTGCGCAGTCTAGCGCGCCACTTTGCGCCGGCTGAATTACAGTGAGCGAAGAACCCGCGTTTTATTTAACAGAGATATAGTTCATGGCTCCAGTATCGTCAAGTTAATAAAAATTATTAAGCGAAGTTTAGATGCATATAATCTGGGGGTACAGGGACTGTATCTCTAGTTCGTACTCACCATCTGGCATTGCAAAATGAATAAATACACCACAAGGACGTTGTTTGGTTATGTTAATGCACTTCACATGCAGCAAACAACAAGATATACTCCATGTCAAGGAGTATATGATTATTATTTTTTATTAGGCCCTGAGATGGGTTAATGAGTGGCAGAAACATGGATTTTCATGCATTTTAATTTTGTCTATAGTGTATACTCTACGTCCTCTAGGCCCAACTTCCCACAAAGGCTGTAAAAATATTATATAGTAATATTTTTTCTACTTTAAATGACAGAGTCTTTTAAAACCACTTCAGCTTGAAACATGTTGAGTTGAACTGATTACTTATTTGACCTGTAAACACCATCTGAAATGAGCATCCCTACATAAGGCTGCAGTTCCTCCCTGTCCATATGCACCACTGAGTGTTTCCCATGGCCACAACTTGCAGTCAGCAGCAGTGCATAGCTGGTGGCATGGTGTGCGGGTCCCGGGTTCAAACCTCATAGACCGTTGCAGTCTTTGTGGGAGACAAACATTAGGGGAATACCAAAATATGGAGATGGACAAGTCAATCATGCCACTGCTTCAACCATCTCCAAAATGACTGTTCCTGCAATTGCAGTCATGTTGGATATCCAAAATGCAATACAATACATTTACTGTTATTGAATTAGAGGGCCACACCCTGCATTATAAACTAAGAGAAAAGACTTGAAGGTGGATCTCCATCTCTCTCTCTCTCTCACATACGATTATCCAACAACATTTATTTCAGTAGCAAAGCACTCTTGCAGAAAACAGAAAAGAGTGAAATTTTGCTGCTTGCTTTGAATGGGAAAAAGTACCAGTACCACCTCATGGGCAAATATAAAAATAAAAAACTGAAGGCAAGTACTCCAAAATCAAACCTTAACCATAAAGGAATGAATTAGTTAATGTCAAAATAAATGTAGGATCAAAAATTGTATTTTCAATTACTTTCAATGGGGCAAAATGTGGTGGTTTTGCATACCTTAGCCATTTTAAGAGAATTTAAGGAACTGAGATAACAATTCTAAAATTAAAAAACATTCAGTTGCATTTACACCTATTTTAAACACTGAAAAAACAGAAAAAAAACCCAGTCATGTTAAAAGGTGTAACATAAATAAAATCCATCCCAGTCTTTATTTATCCATGCACAGAAGTAGTTGTTCAAAAAAATGCAATGACAAGTTAATTTAACAATATGACAAATAAATAAACTTATAAGAAATATGTAGAGAACCTCCAGCACATGTAACTCCAAAAAGATAAAAATAAAGAGGTCACAATTCTGTATGAACACATGGTAAGTTACCGGGGTTAGATCTTGACGTACGGCTGCCGTTTCTTCTAACAGGAATTAAATTTCCATGTTAAGCCCATCTCTAGTTTGTTAAATAATGTAACGTTTATAACAAGTCTGTATGACTATTTGGTAACATTAAAGACTCTGAAAATTGCACTAACTTGTTCATCTAATAATACAATGCTCAAAGTATCTATTATAAGGGGTATGCAGAATACAGCTGACAACTGCATTACCACACATTACGTTAGGAGTTGTGATATCTTCCTCACTAACCAAAATAAATACATTCATGACAATAAATACTGAAATGCTAAAAAAATATTAGTGCTGAGTATAAGAGGCTGAGCTGTAATTTCCTGCAAAATCCAGAAGAAAGGTATTCAGTTATAGTTTTGACCCAGACTGGAAGTGACGGATTTCCAATCAGCCAATATTGGAGTGATTTTTGAGAAATAGAGGGGCTCTTGTTTGGTTTAGCCTAATGTCTCAACTGTAAAAATCTTACATAGTCATCAAGAAATCATGTGAAACTCAGATTGCGATCACATGTTCATAGAACCACAGTTTCACAATCATCTTTAACCTGTAATCCAAGACTGCCCTGATTCCAAAAGTGGAACTATTCTCCAATAAAACAGAGACACAAATATGAACATTAAAATTATATCAAAAGGGTACTAAAAAAATGAAAGCACAACAATATTTAAAATTCACCAAACAACCACCATCAGCATTCGGACAGTTCATTTTGTTAGTTACTGCATCACACTGACTACCTCTGGTAGCGTAATAAAATTAGCGCTGTATTTGTGCTACATCAGCAGACCATCTTCAACTCTCTGAAATCCAACAAAGTTTATCATATATTCAAACTCTGCCTGAAAGCTTTAATATTTCGCTTTCTTTTGACCACAGCAGAGCATGAAACCCAAATCGTTTAAGTAGTCTTATAGCATTCAGCCTACAGAGCTATAGAGCTCCCCATTTATCAACAGGTGGAAAATCATTCACCTCCCCCACTTCTGTGAATGGCTCCTCTCCCAGCGTGAATATCAATTTATATCTCATCCGGACCTTTTCCTGCAAAACATAAAAGCAGAACGTTTCAGTTAGGGGTCGCACTGACTCAGTCGAGCCATTAACTATTATATTCTCATATTGATTGACAAGGAAGACAGTAAAAAGATGTCTCACTGTGCTTTACTGAATGAACAACTCAAGTGAGTAAGCACTCTGTCAATAAATAAATGTTTAAATGCACGAACACCAGAAAAGCTCAAGGCTTTACCTTGAGAGGATTGGCAAGCAGCATGATCTGAGTGATGGCAGCAGGGGGAAGTATTGGGTTAAAAGAGGCCAGCTCTGTCCCCGAGGGTGGCTGCAGTTTTACTTTCATCGTCTGGAGAATTGGCGGAAGAGACATCCACATACATCAAACAGAAGCTGCATCCCACCTAAATTCAATTTTTACTCAAAAATCTAATCTCATGATGCAGGAACAGTGTTACGTATGCACGTCATGTTTTACCCTGGGCACAGCAGCCTGCAGAACAATGTTCTTGACCGGCTGAGTGGCTGTGTTAAGCATGGATGCCACCATCACCAGCACATCCGGCCTGCCTGGTGGAGAGTCGGTGGCGAAATGCAGCAGAACACGAACACCATTTTTATCATAAGCTGTCACTGGGCACACTTTACCTAAAAGTGTAGGTAGCACAAAGGAAAAGAATAAACTGAGATTACTACATAAACCGATAAGGCAGTACACTCGACCCTCAACACAGTCATTTGAGTCAGCTAGAAGAGGTTTCTGCTTTCATGCACATCGTTCCTTTCACGAATGCTGCGATGCCTAATTTTAGACCACAATAAGAACATAAAATCCATCTTCTTGTCAGTATTACTGTTTTTCACTGTCAATTTGTTATTCACTTTTTCACTGTCACCAGTAATGATCAGTAATGACCAAATGTTCATTTTTTCCATCTAACACTTATTTTTTGACAAAAAAAACAAACAAAAAAAAACACCTGGAGGTCAGTGAACCATCTGCAGTACAAAGGCATGAATGCTTTCCCAAAATCTCTCAGGTGATTATTCTCTGTAACAGGATTTTCTATCAGAGTAGAAAGATGGTCAAATAGTAGCCAACATTTTAAATTACCGGTTGGCAAAACAAAAATGTCCTAATAAAAACAAAATACATGTTCAGCTTTTGAGAACATAAAGCTTTTTTTGAAAAGCTTTGACACTGGTCCTTTTCAGTGAAAATATATATTTCCAATAAGTTTTAAGCAGTTAAAATAGTGTTGAGTGCTCAATGGAGTAAACACCATTTTTCCATCACTGAAAACCTTCAGAAAGATATCAGCTGATCTGGTTTGACTTCAAATTAATCTTGTCAGTCACGCTGAACATATACGCCAACAGGCTACAAAAACCTTCACTTAGAGATGCACATATAGTCAGTAAAGCCAACTTGCTGAACTCACTTGGCTTGATGGTATCAAGAGGGACAAATACATTGGCCAGGGACACTTCTTCTCCTCTACCTGGACTCGACTGGCTCAGGGGTAGAACAGGGGACAGAGAGCGCAACAGAGGGCTGTCATCTGCCTGACTCTTGATCGACAGAGGAGCAGACCACGCAAGTATTCCTTCTGATATAATTGGGGTGGATGTGGCTTCAAGACTGGAAGACAAAGCACAAAGAAAATGTTTGGACAGACACCTATTTTTTGTAAATTTTGCCTCTGCACACCACCACGGTGGATTTTAACATTCAACAATCAAAATGTGATTTAACTGCAGACTGATAGATCGAATTTGGTGAGTTTCACAAAAGTACTACAATTTATACAAAGCCCCCAATTTTCAGAGACTCAACTGTAAAAGGACAACTGACTAACAAGTAGTGTCCTGGCCAGATTAATTCTGTCTCCACATTTTTTCCAATGTAAATTAAACACAAAAGATCTGAAGCACTGAACCTGTAGCTGTTGACTGATAATCTCAATCTGAGTCCCAAAGAGATGTTGATGCAAGTGAACAATCTGACATGATGTAAAATGAATAAAATAAAAATAAATAAAAATGAATGCATTGGCATTCAACAAAACAACTGAAAGACCACAGAAGACAAATAAAAATAACTTTACAACATCTAACCAGCACACTGGCACGGTGGTTAGAAGGCGGTCCTGGGAGTTTGGCATTTGCATGTTCTTCCAGTGTCTGCGTGGGTTCTCTCTGGATACCCCAGCTTCCTCACAGTCCAAAAACATGCAATAGTAGGGTTAGGTTAACTGGTGATTTTAAATTGTCCACAGTTGTGAATGTGTGCAAATGGTTGTCTGTCTCTGTGTTAGCCCTGTGACAGACTGGCAACCTGTCCAGGGTGTAACCTGCCTCTCATCCTATGGCAGCTGGGATAGGTTTCTTACATTTAAAATGATGTGAGTTTGCCCAATTATCTTTGAGCCTCTGAACATGGGGGGGCTATGTATAGAAATTAGTGAAAATCCTAAACCGTTACTGCCATTCTTAGATATAAAGAGATAAATTATGAGCTCATAAATATTTATCCTCTACTTGGGAAATTCTTTTGCTACATCAGTTGAAGTAACGATTATCATTATTTGGCAGATGTGTATAGCATGTGGCATGAAAGACTTTCTCTCTCTGATTGTAGCTGTGGAACTGAATTAGCCTGTTAGAGAACAAAAACACGCAACACTGTTCCTGTAACACTTCTGCTTGAAACACTTCTGGAAATGCTAGGGTAAATAATCAATCGTGGAATCCAAAAGCATTTGACCTCACAGTAACACAAACACATTTGAACCATTAGCAGATAATCACTTAGCACAACTACATGAAAATGATCCATCTCATTCTTATCTCACTTATCTCAGTTAATGCAAAATACAAAGTACACTAATGATTTAAAATGCAATCTGTATCATATGGAAAAATGAACACAGTTCGACCCATGCTTCAAACTTTCTAAGTGTCTGTCAAGAGGTAATGGAGTTTTACAGATCAATCTGCCATTTGGAAACTTTGGATGATTAAATACCACCTTTAAAATTGATTAAGAGACACAGTCTTAATGGAATGAAACAAGAGTTTGCACCATTTACTGAGGTTTCTTTATAAAAAAATAAAAAAATAAATAAAATATGATGTGTGAAAGTGTATAAATGGAGTGATCCAGTCTACAGAAATTTACCCAACAGCACATGTATTACTCACCCGTTATTGTTGCCCAGATCCAGCAAGGTGAGATCTTGCAGAATGTGAGCTGGAGAAGGCGATGGAGAGTGGAAGCCTAAAGTCGAAGTTGAAATTAGTTGAGGGGTGATATTGGGGGCTGAGGGAGCAGCTGAGGTCAAGCTGAATGACTGAGGAGGGGCAGCTGGAGCCACGGTGGTCAATATAGAACTGAAGGGTTGTGGGGATATGACTGATGTTGTTGAAACGGATGTTGTAGAAGCCAGAGGTGTAGAAAAGACAGGGCCAGTGAAGTTTAAGGAAGAAGCTGGTGTATAAGTTTTGGAAGGATTAGCCGGGGCTCCTGTTGTAGAGAGGGCATCCAGAAAGAGAGAAGGTGTAGAAAACACGGGAACTGTGGGTAAAGTAGAGTCAAAAAGACCCAAATCTTGATTGGAATCCTGGAAATCAAGGGAATAAAAACACTTCTAACCAACAAGACAATACTTAAAATGACTTTAAATTAATTCACTTAAATACCTGTGTAGATGGCAACGGATTGCTTGTGTTTCCATGTGTTGATTTATTAAGCTCAGTAATAGGTTCATTGAGGCCTGTAAATAAAAACAATTGTGACAGAATTTGCATCAAAATCAAGAAATTCTAATACAATTGTTAAACGGGACCGATTATTTTGATATTTAACTCCATATTTTCATTGTTGGACTTTACCACAGTAGAACTGCATAACATACAGTTTAGCTTTGTTAAATTTATACAGAGTCACGGTACAGGCCAAAGTTCATACACTATCTGAAACAAAATCCTTTCCAACTCACTTATCAACCAGCTTTCATGATTGTTCAGAGCAGTCTGATGCCTTAGTTTTGCTCATGTATCAGCACTGTGATAATATACAATTGCAGACGAAGGTAGTTTTGGCTGCTCCCTTATTTCCTAAAGGGTCACGCTTGTGTTCGATTTGATGCAACCTTCCCATTTATCCAGGCTTGGGACCTGCACTAGGAGTACACTAGCGTGGGACCCTGGTCTCAAACCATGGGTCTTAAGACAAATGTGGTAACCACTATACCATGGATGCACTATAGCAACAATGCACAGTAATAGGTCCTCTTTAAAATTCAGTTTTGAAATTAAAAAATAAATCAGTGTGATTAAACCACATTATGTTGAATGTTACCTAAAGACAGCAGCTCTTCATCCAGCAGTGACAGTGCTGTGGAGGGTACGTTAACATTCTGGGAAGGTGGGTCAGTGGCAGCCGATCCACACAACAGGTCAGCAGGAAATGACTGCGAAGATGCTGGAGGTTGCTGCTCAGATGCAGAGGCGCTCTGGATGTCCAGATCCAACAGATCAATCAAAATCTCTGATTGGTTTGTGCTTCCAGTGCCTATCAAATATAGTATGTAAATTTACTCAAAGTAGTAATACTGTCAGTCTTCACCAGTAAAACAAGCCAAGTCTAAAGAGTCACTTCCCCTAAAAACAATACTTACACCAAACCTTGCTTGAAAACTGTACACAGCATTCCAATACGCACAAATGGCACTCTCTTAAAAGTGTTATTCCTTTCTCAGGTTAGACTGGATATCCACTCTTAAGATTATTCTTATGTGTACTTTACACATTATAACATATTTGAAAACACGGTAGACGGGATTCTCAGCAAATTCCTGTGTCAAACACAATAAGCTTTCACTGTGGTCACGCTAGTGCTGACTGTGCATTAAGCAGTTTTGACAGGCACAACATTAAAGCCAATACCACATACACCCCACTGAGAACATGTCACAAACCACAATGCCAAATGGTAGAATAGTTACTGAACTGTTCTCTGTGATTAGAAACAATTACACTTCAAATTTACCTGCATTGACTGATGTTTGTGTTTGTCCTCCAGCCTCTCCATTGATAGTTTGTCCTTCCACAATCTTCTTATACAAATTAATAACCTGAGAGAGGTCATCATTGGCCTGCAGGATGTCTCCTAATATGTGAATTTCAAAATAAATTAGACCAGGGTGAGATTAAATATAACCTTGATAAGACAAGTAAAGACATTGCCAATTTACAAACTGTGAGCAGAATGTTTCTGAGTCACCCGCGTCTGATGGGATGTTAGTTTTGAATCAGCACAAGAAAAATGAGCAAGACATTTCAGCAGAATAAACAAATCAAATATTTTAGTACCCAAACTACTGTCATTATCCTCAGTCTCAGTAGCAAGCTGAACTATTGTTTGCCTGAGTTTGTCACAATCACCATACAGCTCCTGGAAAACAATGAAAAATAAATCATTATTTAAAAAGGGACCAAACTAAAAAAATAAAATAAAATAATAATAAAAAAATAAAATAAGTTTAGAATTTCAAACTAATTCAGAAACTATTCATAGGGTATTATAAACCCTATAACTATTATTATTATTATTATTATTATAATAAACCCTATTGAAACTGTTTCCCATACATAAATATAACTTGAGACTGAACTACTCTCAGTTGTTAATGAAGATTTCCTTACTTAATCATTAACTGTCATTAAAAAAAACAGAAAAAAAAAGGGTTCATCCAAAACATACTGGACACAAACTGAAGCACTGATTGCTTCTAGTAAGGTTTAACTAAAAAGCCCAGAATTACCTCAAACTGCTTCAGGGTTGTATGGGAAACATTTGGAATTTTCTATTAGTGTTTCCAGAAAGGTCAACTAATGATTGACAAATTAATTTGTTCAAAAAGCTCATTTGAATCTTATCCAGTAAATAACCAACCCTAATAAGCTCCCTGTCTGCGTCTGTAGAGTCTTCTGGGCTGAAATGTGCAAGCATCTCGTTAAGTAGTTTGACGCTGTTGTACACCGCCTCCAGTGTGCTTTTTTGCTTTGTTGCTTTCTGTATTCTCACCTCATCCTGAAAAAGAAAAACTAAATTTGTTAGTATTTTGTTAATCAGACTCGTTATTCCTGATATAAGGAGGTAAAATGTCCCCAAAAGAGAGCAGCCAGAAGTCCGACTTAATTCATACTCAAATATTACAACAAAAACATTTAATCTGATATTGACACACCTCCTTGACCATGTTCTTGATGAGCCTATTAGCCTCTTGCAGATCTTCAGGCTTTTTGCTCTTCAGCAGTTCTGCTAATCTCTGCAGAGAGATAGAACTACCAGATTAACTGTTGTGAACCCAGAGCACGCATGCATGCATGCATGCACGCACACCACACACACACACACACACACACACACACGAACCCGATATATTTGTAGAAACCAATGAGCTACTTAAGCAGCATAATAAATGTACAAAGTTTGTCTTTATTTCTGTGAAATGCCACAATGCAAACCATGATGCAAGAGTGAGAAAGGATAAAAAAAATAAAATTAAAAAAAAGAGCCATGAGAGATTCTTTTCTTTTGATCTTTTGGAGTCTTTCGATTTTGAGTATGTAGTGAGAAAATCCTATAATCAAAATTTCCTATTTAAGCATGAAAACATCATAAAAATACTGGTAAGAATAGAATGAAAAGCCATCAGCTGGAATCCGTTGGCTAAGCTGCTGAAGACAAACGGCCAATATTTCAGGGCTTCAGTTGGAATATCGGCCAAAGCTTGTGAAGCTAATGTCATCAGATAGTATAAGTGAAGCATAACCACTGGACATGGGAAAAGAAGCTAGCTCGCAGCTGTCACAAAGATAAGATCATTCAAAATCTGTTTTGAAAGCATTACAGGCTTTTTTCACTTACTTTTATCCACATCTCTGGAGTGTTTTAAAACTGTTGCTCTGACTGCCCAAGGCTACGCTAACTGTGCTCTGCCTGTAGATTTGTATTTAAGTGCATATATCAGAATGCTTCTCATGTAACTCTGGCAAGTTATAGCCACAGATTATCTCAACTCATGATTATTCCATACATATCTAATAGTGTTGTAATCACGGCATTATTCAACGACTCATTTCTTTGACCACTGATCTTCACATCTCACTTTTATTTTGACTAGGAGCTGGAATCAGGAGGTTCCAGTCGATAACCAGTGCTTAATTGACCAATCCATTGGAATCATGTGCCTCTGAGCTTAATCATTTTACCAGTGCTTGCCGTTTTTGCTATTTGTTCACTGCAAAAACAAATGTTAATTTCAGAACTGCGGCATTTTTGCACACCTGAGTCAGATACAAGCCTTTTCCAGTACAGTTTCTGCACTGTGGCCATAATATAAAGACTAAATTGTACTGAAAACCTGCATAGGCCTACTTTTTTTTCAGCGCAGAAAGAAAAGAATATGAATCAATAGGGCAACTGAACTGCAAACAAGACCTATAACATCATTAGGATCAGTACATTCTTGTCATTCTTCATCCCTACTCCACACCTTTAAAGTATCGGGGGTGTATAATGCATAGTTGAGATGCTACCGCGTTGACAAAATGCACCAACATAAATCCAGACATATAAACACCTCTCAGAGTGCAACAAAAGGTGTTTGCAGGGCCACATTTTTTCCATGATGACTCACATAGGCACTGACTGCAAAGCTACCAAATGAGCTCTATCCTGAAATGCACTATTGTACTCTTCTTGAGGTATAAGTGATATACCATCTTAAATAATGCCGAATAACCTAAAACTAAAAATCTATATCCGTAACAGAGATGGGAGAAGTGAAAACGAGAATTAAGTGCAGTTAATGAGATGCAGCATTCACACAATATCCTAAAATAGTTTCTCTTACTTTGCTCTTCTTCTCATCATCAAACACAGGATTCTTGGGTCGTGGAGAAGGTGATGGTATTAATGTGGCATCAAGAGGAATTTCTGGGTCAGCTAAAACAATACCTAAAAATAAAAACAGGTAGCTATTGTACTTTGGTAAAGACAGCTTCAGGACTTCATAGCACAATGCACGCTGTGATTTTTGGATTTTACTGTGATCAGTTCATACTGTTTAAATTTCACTCAGTATATTTAATTATTTTTGAAGTTGTTTATGTCTCACCCTGTAATTTCAGCATCTGATATGCTTCAGCAATCTTTGTTTCATCTGGCAGAGACACTGTCCAACTATACAGCATCTCTATCACTTTTTTCTTCACTTGTTCTGACACTTTATCTCCCAGGTACTAAAAAAAGATGTAGATGAACTGCTTAATAAAGGAAAACAACAACTCAAAGTATGACGCTGTTTGCAAATGTAAAACATTTGATACTTACTTTGGGTGAAACCACCTTAATTAATTCATTCAAAAACTTAAATTTCCCAATTTCATTGTGAAACCTTCGCCCACAATTCTTCATACAAGCTTCAAGAACCTGCAAAAACAAAACAAGCTCAAATAAATATTCTTCTTTTTTTTTTTTTCTTTTTTTTTTAAACAGAGTATCCTTATGGATATCAGAATGCAAAACACAGTGAAATGATTTCACCACACACCGTTAATGCTTGCATTGCTTCCCATTCCTGTGGTGACTGAATCTTGTATGCCAACAGTCTGACCGATATCTGTGGACTGAAAATATGCCAGAAAGGCAATTCAAACAATGCAATGCAAACTCAATAATGTAAGAAATACAAAGGCTTGTGTGTTTACCACAAGGTGGGGACACATGATTTGATTATGAGTGTAGGGAGAGGCTGGGGTTATTAAATGTACGTGGCCGTACCCTTCTAGCTCCTTATTGATTTGATCACAGAAACTCATAATATACTCCCAGTCTTCCTGCCGGTTAGAAGGGTTAGTGGCTTTGTCTGAAACAGAAAATATAAAATCTCATGAACATACAACTCTGATAGCTTCTTTGGTGCCTGTGGTTTCACCTAAATCCAAGGACAGCCACTGAAGACTGCAGCTTCGTTTTATACCAAGATTTCAATCAGCCCTCCAGCATCAAGCTCCCTCCATTCCCAGACCACCTTACAAACAATCCAGGCAGTTGTTCAAAATATTCAGCTCAATGTGAATTCACTCTTACTGAGCCGCAAGACACTACTGATCCTGTTTATGTTTGTTGATTTCAGATGGTGTTAAACTTCGGTTAAAGCTCAAAGGTGTTTCAGGAAGCAAACGTTTAAGTGCACTGTGGAGACCCAATTTAATACAAAAAACTCATATCTTTCTAGGCATACCAACCATAACCACGGGAAACGAATAATAATAATAATTCAAAACGGGTTAATATTTGTCGTGTATCAACCATCAGTTGACAGCAGCTGACTGTGCTAACCTCTTGCGACAACACAGATGAATTAGCATGGTAAATTTCAAATGTAGTTATGTCATACGAGTGCAACTAATATTTATCACAACCAAGTTAACGTAGAGCACACGCGACTACTTCTGTCATGAATAAATAGCGGGGAAAAAAGACTTTAAATATATACTTACTAAGCCAAGACTCCAATGACTCGCCATCGTCCGCCATATTTGCACAAACAACGCGTGACTCCTGCTGCCTTCACGTGCTTCCGGATAAATGGGACACTGAGCTCCCTGCTTCAACTGTATGTTTTTGTGATATCTATATTTCTACACTACCATCATGTGACGACTTGAATTTTTTTTAGACAGTAGATTATTTTAATGTGTCAGCTTGTTGTGTATTTATGCGTTTATATGTCTTTTTTTCCCCACAAAAAACATGAAGTTGCGATCAGAAAGTTACATTCATCTATCACAGGAATGAATGTCATAACTTTGGTTTTCAATGATTTCTTTTGAACTGCGCTTTTTCTTGCTGTACAATCGCTTCAGTGGAACGACTTTACATTATACACCGTTAATGCCTAAAAAAGAAAAAAGAAAACAAAAGAACTGGGTGCACAAGTGTGAATTTATTTTAATTTTTCTCTATGCCACTTTTTACATACAGTGTATGCATTTATGCAGGCTATATTAAATATTTTAATACGTGGTGCTGAAGGTTCTATATTGTCTTTAAATGTGACGAGGCCAAGGCCTACTAAGCTCTCGATAGTCATCATGATTGACTGGTATTTTGTCTTTGTTAGCATAGAAAGTATTTGTTTGACAGCGTTCACTGACATGACCAATACTCAAAACACTGGGAAAATCCATGGAACTATGTGAAGATCTAAAAAGGAGAATTGTTGATGTTGGTCTTCAGATGTGTCACCAATTTGCCAAGATCTGGAAGAAGACCCAAACTGTCAGCCTGAGATGAGAGCAAAATGGTTAGAATGTTCGGAAACAACTCAAGAACCATCAAGGCTCAAGCCTGCCTGGAACTGTAAAATGCTGGAACACCAGCCTCACTGTCAACAGTGAAGCCAGTTTTACATCATTATGGACTGAGAGGGTGCCAACCAAAAAGGAAGCACCTGTTCCAAACTCAACACCTACAAGGTCCACTTAAATTTGCAGCTGCCCACATTACCAAGGCAAATGACTTCTGGCCATACTGACAACAGGTATGCTTGGGTGAGTAAAGGTGAAGATTTCAAACCTAAGAACACTGTACCAGCTGTCAAGCTTCGTTGTGGTAGCATTGTGCTCTGGGGTTGTTTTGGTCTAATGGTCTAATGAGCAAAAAATCTAATGAGCATTGTGCCAGAAGTTTATTGATGGTTACCAAAAGCATCTGACTGAGGTGCTAAGGGACTTGCTGAGGGACATTTAACCAAAAATTCATCGGAGGTATATGTGGAATAGAGAAAATGCAACTTCAACATTTTTTGTACCAATTTTTTTGTTCAAAAGTTCAAAGAAAGTTAATTAAAAATAATTAAAAGACCAAAATTACCATAACATTCACGCCCATGATGAGTGTATATAAACTTCTGACCACAAATGAGTAAGAAAAATAAATGTGTTCAGTATATAGCCAATTATTGGCTAAAATTATCATTGCATTTAATATGTAATGAGTCTAAAAATCTAATTTTCTATCAGATTGTTCTGTCAGTTATTTTAAAGTTTAGCTTTGAGATATCAGCTTAAACTTTAAATAAATACATTTCACAAAAATGTGATTTTTTTGGAGACCAAGTAGCTATCACGAGCTACTGCTTTGTGTAATAGCAAGCTTTTGTCTGGCGTTGTTTCCATTCACTGCATGCCATTCTTTGTAAATTCAGTCTGGCTCCCTCTGAGTTAGCAAATGAAACTGCATGAACAATTCAAGGAATCTTGATCTTCAGATATCTTCAAAGACTTTAGTGTCTCCTGTGCAAATAATCTGTAACATGAATTCCTACTGTACAACAGGTTTTACATATCTTACATCTTGAGACAGACCAAAAAAAGCACTGTGGCCAGCTTTGTCACCTAGTACCTCACATTCGTCAAGCTTCTAAGGAGTAAATACAGTCCAGATAGACTCTTTGTCATGACATCTGCTGCAATTGTTTTGTCTTTAAAGTATCTGTTTCCAGAGTCAGTGCAGTAATGTGATAATTTTGTGAAGAGAGGGATGTTTTTCTGGGCTTACTCTCAGAAGTTAGAGTGAAGCAGATATTTTCTGAGTCAGTTATACTATTCATATGAGGAGTTTGATTTCCACTAAGTTGATTTTAAGCAGTCTGTAAACTAACTCAGACAGCAGGTTTATCCAAGCACTCAGCATCCTATCAGCTGCAGAGTCCTCTCATCTTTTCAGTTACAAGTGATGAAGGTCTTCTGTCTGCAGTAAACACGTTTGTGCACTCTGTTGTTTATTTCCTCTAGACTGATTGATTCTCCTTCTTCTTCCCTCGTTTACATTCAGAAAATGAAGAAATCATGCTTAGAGGAGAGGTCTTGCCTATTTTTGATTACTTCATAACTACAGCTTTTGTTTGGCCAACTCTTAGCAATTCCCCTGACAGGAGCAGTGCCACGCTGAGTGATTCACCATTTCCTGTTGATAGACCAGTATCACCAGTTTTAGCCCATCAAAAGGTTTTGGAGAGGTTGTGGTCACCTCCACAGGCAGTTCAGAGAGTGCAACCAACAAATACCTCCTTACCCTAACCTTTATTTAACACATATACCAGAAACACTAATTTTTCTCCCCATTTTCTTTATGCATCAGTTTTGCTGCAAGAAAATTTTCTGCTGTTTTTTGTTTTTGTTGAATGTTTTTTGTAAGTGTCAGGAGATGACAGGAAAAATTTCTACCACCGTGCTGAGAATTAACAGTTCAGAGGTTGTGTCTAACAATTTTTCAGACTTTCTGTTTCAAACAGTCATGCCCACTTCACAAGGGGTCTGGTCAGAAAATAAAAGTACACAGAACGTGAACTTCTCTTCAAGCTCTGCGCTGTTATTTTTCTCACCGTCACCTTTTGCACCTTAAAAACAAGTGCAATGTCACAATGGTGTCAGAGGAGAGTCTGTCTGTGCCATTATCCCCATTACTGAGCACTTATCATGTCTCATTCTGCTGGCCTTTTACTCCACTTTAGTGTAACATGACCAGACAACTCAAACATGCCCAAACCTTTTCTTTGCTGTTGTACATGTCATCATGTGGCATCTGGAAGCCACTTTTTGTCTGCGTTGCTGTGTGTGAGAGAAAGAGAGTGTGTGTGAATGGCTCAGTGTTTATTTGCTGATCATTGTGGAAAACGCTTTAACTTACCATTCATTCATTCATTCATTATTGATGAACTCACTGAATGTGTTTTTAGAGACTGACAGTCTTGAGCTTTTGTGTGATGTTGCCCCCCCACCCCCCTCCTGAGGTACCACCAGTCTTCCCGTGGAGCCACAGAGTTATGTGCAGCAATCAGGCCTGAAAGTACATAAGTTAAGGCAAAGGTAACAGTCTCTGTCAATAACCTTTATCTTGAAAGCTTTTTAACTTTCTGTTCGTGACTGTGTTTTTGATTGACTTGGAGGTTTATTGTAAGTTGTAGAGCTGCTTTTCATATTTAGTAAAAACCACTTAACCCTTTGCTTGAGTTAAAAAGTTGTCTTTTGTTTTATTTATTTCATAGTCTCCCTTTTCCTTCAGACACTTTAACTGTTGCTTCCTCAGTATTCCCTGGATTTTCAGAGGAACAAAACAAGTCCGAAACATTTTTTTATGGCAAATAATGTAAAAAGAAACAGATATTGGTTGGAGGATTGTCCCAGGGTTTGTGTCAAAAAGAGTACTAAACAATCACTTTCCAAGCTGAATCCGCATGCTAGTCAGCATTGTGATTTTCTGAAATAGCTCTAATGAAGATCTTCATGTTCCAGCTGGTAGTAGACCAAAGGAACATCAGAATATGCAGGAGCAATTATAAACACCATATGGTCTGCAAAAACTTTGGGCTCCTTCAAGAGATGCTGGAAAATATTCCTGTGAAAAGACATGTGGGACCTTTTGACTATTATACTTCGCCTGCTGCCCCCTTAACCATACTCCAGATAAGCAGTATAGATGTGTAGAGGCTTCGTCAGATCGTACATATTACTGCTGTACTGACATATTAGACAAACCTAATTGCTTTAGTGGCTTAACACTTGATTAGAGGGTGAAAGAGTATAAACAAACATGAGATAACATTTTATCTTGTGATTGCTGCGCTGGACAGTGCACTGAGTTTTGAGGGCAAGGTTTTCTTCAGCTTGAGAGAAGCCCCCAGCCAACGCTGTGATGCTTTTACTTTTGTTTTTCAATCTGCAATGTCTGCCCCTGCAAATTTTTGTGTAGGAACTGCCAGGCTGCATATGTGTATCATCTTGGTGATATTGATTAAAGTTGTATTTCTTTCATTCACAGGTCCTTTTACCATGTGGCCATTTGGCGGTGCTAACATCTCAAAGAAGACGTAGAGCCTATTTACTATGCATTGTCACATTTAGCTGTTAAATACACCAGTATTTTCTGGTGTAAATTAAAATCATATTGCATTGGGCCATACTGTGTCACTTGATTGGTGAAAAATTACTTAAAATATATATATATATATATATATACATACATATGAAGGGGGGGGGGGGTCATTATTTGACCCCTGCTGAATTTTAAATTGTGCTCATAATAAACAATTTCTAATTTTTATCAGTTTTTTTTAAATGGTGAGAAACAGAATATCAACCACAAAACAGAAAAAAAGTTGCATAAAAGTTATTCATTCAAATTAGTATTTCGTCCCCAAGCAAAACACGACTTAGTACTTGGTGGAGAAAACCTTGTTGTTGAGCACAGTGTTAACATTTTGGCCCACTTTACAAAGACACTCTAAATCCTTTAAGTTTCTTGCTGCCACTTGGCAACTTGAAGCGACAGCTCCCTCCACAGGTTTTCTATGTGACTGAGGTCTGGAGACTGGCTAGGCCACTCCATGATCTTAATCTGCTCCTTTTTACCTCTTCTTTGTTACCTAGGGGCTATGTTTTGGATCACTGTCATGTTGGAAGACTCATCTTCAGTTTTCTGGTTGACTGAAGGAGAGTGTCATCCAAGATTTTATAGCTCATGGCCCTGCCTTTTTGCCTCTCAGTGTGGTGAAGTCATCCTGTGCACTTAGCAGAAAAACAACCCAAAAGGATGTTTTTTTCCACCTTTGTGCTTGACTGTGTGGATGGTGTTCTTCAGGTCATACTCAGCATGGGTCAGTGGGCCTAGTTCTATCCATCCATACTATTCAATTTTCTTTAAAAATAACTTTTTAAAAACACCAAAGGACCAAAACCCAACACAGCAAATCAGTTACAACAATTATGATAGTAATAATGATAACAGTAATGAACACACCACTCTCATTCCGAGTTAAAAGCCAGGAAATAAAATTGAGTTCTAAGATGTGTTTTAAAAACAAGCAATGAGAGAGCCATCCTAATATGGGCATGGAGATCATGGCACGAGTCCATAACAATGAGCTAAATTTTGTTTTATCTGATCCCAGCACTTCTTCCAAGCTTTCTCTGAATCATTTAGATTTTCACCGGAAAATTTAAGACAAGGCTGCGCATGTGCCTTCTTGAGCAGGGGGACCTTGCAGGCCGTGCAAGATATCAGTCTATTACAGCATAGTGTGTTGCCAGCGGGGTTCTAGCTGCTTGTGGTCTGAACTGCCTTCTGATCATAGAGAACTCCACCTGTGTAGTTTTAGGCTAATCCACCACCTATCTCATGATGTTCCTCCCATCATGAGGTAAGGTCTTGTATGGAGCTCCAGACTGAGGGCAACGGATTTTCATTTGATATTTCTTCCATTTCCTAATAATCGCACCAACAGTTCTCGTCAAGCCTCTTGCTGATGATCTTGTAGTCCATTCCAGCCTTGTGCGGGTCTACAGTCTTGTCCCTGACGTCCTTTGACAGGTCTTTGTTCTCTCCCGTGGTGGTGGAAAGGTTGAAATGGAACAAATTGATCCTGTTGACTGGTGTGCTTTATGCACATAACGAGTTGAGCTCAAGAGTTATCTGTAACTGATTGATCTGATTGATCGTAATCTGTGTACCACGTGGACACACAGCCAATCTGTGAGAGCCAATATTTGGATGAGGTGTGGGAGATCAAATATTTATTTCACCTTAAATGGTGCCATGTTAGTGAGGACAATGGTTCTGTGGGTTGAGCATCAGAGTTGAGTATGTGGGTTTCGCCCATGCAAAACTTACCACATTTTCTGTCTGTCAAACAGCTTTTTCTGCTACTGACTTATTTTTGAGCTTCTGGTGAGAATGTGTTGTTGTGACTGTGTATGGCTCTTACACATGCTACTGAGGTGCCTGTTTGTTAAATCATGAAATTGTTAAATTGCCAATATGTCTTGTTTCTTCAGACTTCAGACATCCAATCCAATAAACAAAAAACAAGCAGAAAAGACCTGTCAAGCCAAGTAATCTTATTATTTTCCTGTGAAAATTAAATACACAGATACACATTAATCTGTCACGGTTGAACATGAATTTCATTTATAGTGTATAGCAAGAGTCGACAACTGTTCTCTTTTTCTGTTTCTACTGTTCTTCACAGGGACTTCAGTTGCATGTCAGTAGCCAGTCAATAAAGCTGTGGGAAGCTCAAAACAGCTATCAAAGCATTAACTGCATTTCCAGCAGATGGGTTAGAATAATACAAGCATCAGTTTTCAACACTGTCACAAAATATAAATAACCTGTTATTTTTCCCACAAATAAAGTGCTAGACTTTATTTGTGGGATGACTTGATCTGCAAAGGACTATTTTGTCCTGTGGCTGGTTTAATATAATTCTCAAAGAACTTAAGGCAAGGCTTCAGGGTGTCGTCACATGATTAAGCATATAAGAAAGATGGAGATCATTGCTTAGTCACTTCATTAAAAAAAAAATGTTTGACTTTAAATAGATTCTGCACAAATGCTATGTTTTCTTCTTTTGTCTCACAATAGCTTTTCTCTGGGCTCAATGTGACTATATGAAACCACATATCTGCAGTCAAAAACTAGTGGTTGTCATGGTAAAAATAAATAAAAAACACTTTGTAGAAAAATTACCAAGATAATACACAAGATTTAAAATACTTTGATAGCTTCTCGTGTGTCTTCAGATCATACTCTACAAATGAGGAAAAAAAAATCTTTTAGACTTACACGCACACAAGTATACATTGTAATGTCTACTGCAGGTGGTTGAAAAATTAAATTTACTAAATGGATCTGGTTCCTGTGTTTTGCTGTGAGATATATTTTGCTGCCGTGGGGCGCAGTTGGCAACTGAATGGTTCGATGACTACAAAAATGTGAATCTTATGCTGTGGTCTTTGTTAACAACCCATATGAACGCAATACTACACAGTGCATCATCAGAACACCAAATAAAAGAGTACCCTTTGGAAGAATGGTATTCAAGCCCTCCAGCAGAGTTTCAGAGAAATGGAGAATCAATGCCAGTGCACTGTGT
>VUQG01020891.1:5528-20528 GCA_015106755.1 Etia nguti | reverse complement strand
TTATTACAAATAATCAAATTGTTACATACTTAAATTTACACAAAATGCCAGAAATCTGCACTGTCATGAAACACTTTTCACAAAACATTTAAACCTAATTTTTCATGATTTATCGGGTTAACTCTCTGGGGTCCACGATATAACTGCCCATTGTTGACTACAGTTTGAGTTTATCTTTATACTTGACCCCTAAAATTTTCCGCCTTGCCTTGCTTGGTATCATTCTTTGCAGCACAGTCTCATCTGTTCATTTTGGCATACTGTATTAACACAATTGATCTGAAATCACACAAAAAAAAAAATCAAGTTGGAAAAAAGTGATATTTTTTTACTGTAAAAACCACAGACGTGTTTAGTGAATTATTTTCATAACTTGAAATGCAAATATAAATTGTAAATTATAAAAACCTATGCACAATGTTGTAAATAATATATATACACAACTATTTACCTAAAATCGCAGCCACTGCATCAGGCAGTTTTTCTACAACCATTTAAAAATACTAAAACTAAAATGAGAGAACAATCAGGTGTCACAATAAGATGCCACACAAAGAGAGAGGAGAACACCACAGGTCTGAAACCTGCAGGCCTGACAGCAGGAGGTGTATCACTCCTGTTTCCTACCTGGAGACAGCATTTACACTGCAGTCTGCATGTGGAGGGTTTTTGGCACTAACTGTGACATTCAGCACTCGCCTCTGTTCTGACACACAAAACAAAACATTGACCATACACTAACTGTACACTCCAAACACGCTACACGTCACAAATCTCTCACATCTCACAGCTCGCTGTCGATATCGCTCCCTCTCTCTCTCTTTCATCACCGTCACTCCAAAAAATTTCCCCTCTTTCTAAATAGCCAAATCCCACGTGTTGCTGTATGTATTTGTTGATGTGGCACACTCTTCCACCAGTAGAAAAGGGTGGAATTTTTTTCCTTTTCTTTTTTTCCCCACTGCCCTTAGAAAATGCTGTTTTTACCGTTTCTTCCAGCACAAAACGTGACGCTAGTATTCAGAAAATTATATATTTTTTATTATAACTCTAGTTTTAGTGGCCTAAAAATAAAATGTAAAACCTGGCATATAGTTTGAAGTCCGAACTTTCAACACAAGCTGAAACAGAGACTCAGCGTGGCTGCAGCTTGTAGCTATCTCAGCTTAAATCGGTCACGTGATCTGGAGATGCGGAGTGTCCGTGGACCCCAGAGGGTTAATAACACTCACTTTCATTCCATTTCCAGTGTAACAATTAGCCACCTGTGTTGAAATCAGGAAATGCCCATGGTTTTGATTCAAAATGTGCTCTGGAACAATCATAAGCATTGGTTGCTACTGACTTCAAGAAATAAAGCCAGTTCGCGCTAGGGGCTGGACCATTTTTTAGTGGCGGTAGTTTTAGAATTTATATTCAATGTTAATTGTAGCCAGGCTCAAAGTGTTAATGCTACCTTATTTTAATAAATAACACTATCATATGCAAAACTAGGGTGGCACGAGATTATTTTAGGGTGGCAAATGCAACCCCATGCCACCCTGTAGATCCGCCCCTGCTGAAGTTTTATCCAATCAGCAGTGATATGCACAGTGACTCCGCACACTTACTGATATCAACGGCACACCTGGAGAACAGAACAGGAAGTCCAGCATCTGTGTTTAAAAGACGTTTCTCTGCATTTTATCGACATTGATGCGGCTCAGGTTTCAGCATCAGACTTACAGTGACACTCCACCCACAACAGAGGCCACAGCGTCACCTGATCGTGAGCTGCAGTTTAACGCAAGGACCTTGGTTGTGAAGATAATGTTTCATCATCTTCACAACCACCTTCTGGTCTCTTTTGTTAGAAACCAGAATTAAATAATGCTTTAGATGTGACTGTGTCAGCACCCCTGTGCCACCACTGTCACCTTTAGATGGGCAAGACTAATTTCCATGGTAACCTAAAGACTTTATCAAACCAACTTCTCCTGAAACATCCACAGAAAACATTCTGTCCCTCTTAACTGATCAATCAGTTCATTGATAAGTCTGACTGGTCCATTCTAAACTTGCAGGAACTTCTCCTCACATGAGACCAGCTTTGATTTTTTTCATCCAACCTGTTACACACCTGAGCTCCACCTGACCTTAGCTCTAACTCACCTGAGCTCCACCTGACGTGAGCTCCACCTGACCTGAGCTTCAGTTATTTAACCTCAGATGGTTTCTCTGCTACTCCCTCTCTGTTCCCCCATGTTCTCCTCCCTGTTATCTGTTCTCCATATTCTCCTCCTTGTGGAGATCTTCAGTTGTTGAAGCTTCAAAGTGAAACCATGAGAGCAAACAAACAAACGCACACATAGGCGCAAGCCCAGTTCCCCCGACACACCTCCAGACGTCACACAGGTCAAGGTCAAATCGGGGACTCGGACCGGGTGGTTCCGGGCGGTTCCGGAACACGTGTCCCGGGTCCAGGTGCGGGCTCGCGCAGGCGCGGCTCTTACCTGCGTGCGGAGCGGCTCTCCATGCTGGAGGACGCTGATGAAGGGGATCTCCAGGGAGGAGGCGGTGAGGTCCACCTGTAGCAGCTCCTCGCGGCTCTGCGGGAACGCGAGCACGGCGGACACTCCCTGCACCACCACGCCCTGGCACGCGCAGCGGAGCAGCGACTCCGGGTCCGCGGCGGGCAGCTGCCGGGGCACGAGCTCCAGGCTCAGGTTGTAGGGCAGGAAGTTCACGCGCTCCGGGTCCCGCTCCAGCTCCCGCTCCCGGTCTCGGCTCACCGCGGCCGCCGCACGGCTCAGCGCCGCCTGGACCTGCACGCGCGCCGCCCGCTGCGCCGGCAGGAGCGCACCGACGCGCACGGAGTGACCGATCTGCGCCAGGAGGCGGCACGGCTGCGGGTGGAGGAGGCACGGCGGCACGAGGAGGAGCTGCAGGAGGAGGAAGGCTCGGAGAGTCCGGAGGCAGGAGGAGGAGGAGGAGGAGGTGAGAGACATCCTGCCGCGCGCTCAGCATCGCTCCTCCGCTGACTCCTGCTGCTCCGACAAACACGAGAGGAGGCTGCTGCTCCTCCTGCTGCTCACAGGAGACTGAGGGAGGAGCAGACTAAGGAGCGGAGGGGAGGGGGGAGCGCTGTCCCAGAAACAGGAGGTGCAGAGGAGAGGAGAGGGAGGGAGAGGGGGAGGTCAAAGAGACAGTGGAGGAGGTGAGTGGAGAGAAGAGGAGCAGATTCAGTTTGTTTATTTATTTATTTTAACAACTTGTTTTATTTACTTTATTTTATTCATTTGTTTCTATTGATGATCATTTTAATTATTTTGTTTGTTTGTTTGTGACTTTGATGATAATCTTCCTCTGACCTTCACAATAAAAGTGGCTCCTGATCACAATTTTTCCTGTTTTTGTGAGATATTTATAAACCCTCCCTCCTTCTCCTGTTTGTATTAATCACAGGTGTATTCATCAGTATTGATTATTGGGCATCTGGAGGAGCAGAAACAGCTGCTGCAGATGCTTTATTGAAGTTTTGAAGGACGACAAGGTCGGGAACAGGAAGCTGCTGCCGAGGCTTTCTGAGGAGAATCCAGCTCGATTCGTCATCCTCCGAACATCACAGCTGAGAGCTGGGCCGTTACATAACACACACACACACACACACACACACAGAGTTAATATTCCATTTGAAATCTGTGTGAGAAAGTGGAGCAACAATCAGGAAATAAAAACTGACCTGAAATCATTTTTATCCTGAGCGTTTGGAGCTCGACGTGTTTTTAATGAAAACCTTCAATCAGCTTTTATCTGAACTCTCCTGAAAACAAATGAAATCATTTTCATGACTGAGTGAGGAGGAAGAGGAAGGCAGGGTGATGCCCAGCGAGGGAAAAACTAGCTGAAAACTGGAAACAAAGACAAAAAATCAAACAAAGTAGAACAAAATTCTAATATGAATTTATTGTTAAACATGAAATCACAAAAATGATGAGCTGACAGGTGACAGGAAGCCTTTGTAAAGTAAAAAAACAAACAAACGGGAAGGGTGCGGCTCACTGCTCACAGCAACTTCAATCAGCTCACTGATTGGTTACTATAAACAGCTGACTGAGCACCTTTAAATGTAAACTTTTCCAAACAGGTAGGTGTACGTGACTGCACCGAACCAGGTGAGCAGCCAGAAACAGAGACAACAGTTCCACATTAAATATAGTTGTGTGAGGTCTGGCAGGTGGGTGAGGTCAAACAGGTGTGTGCGGTCAGGCAGATGAAGTCAGCAACATGCAGCGACACTCCACCTGACTCGCTGCTTAAAGAAGGAGCAGCAACCACTGGCAGACAAGTTGAAACCACCCAGACAGAGGCTTGAACAACAGGTGTACTCTTTCTGTTAGCTTGCTCCTCAGGCCTCAGTTCTTAACCAATGACCACGGGCGGCAGGTGGCCTCTCCAACTTTTTCAGTCTGTGGTGTTCCAGGGCATCACACAATGGTCCTTTTTAGGAGGAACTCCTCATTTCTAAATGAACACAAAAACTCCTTCATTCAGAACTGAAGAAACCAAAAGATCACCTGTAAATACCTTATACAGATATGACAGCACCGCCTACAGGCAGAGCTCTCCACTAACTGCTGCTAGTTACAGTTTGTTTAGCTGAAACTTGTCTTTCTTCTGAACAGATGTTTAGGGGCCAAAGGTCGTCGCCCACAGCGACCAGGTTAGGTCTTTGTTGCCATTCAGGTGATTGTTGCCTGATATTTACAGCCAGATTAAGCTCCGCCCTCTGTGCCTGAGAGGTGAGTTGTTCTCTTCATAGAGTTGGTAAAAACACAGCCTCCAGCTTGAAGACACTCCTGGTGGAGTGTCTCAGAAATTCAGTCCATCACAAGCAGAACCATCCAGTCCCAGCGTCGCCCCTTACAGGCATCTGAAAATCAGCGCTTGGCTGATGTGACTGTTGGTCCAGTTTCAGGCTCTGGTTTCCTATGTTACCCTCTAATGTATTTATCACACCACATATGTCAATCAGCAGTATCATTCACTCCTGTTGGGTGTCACTCAATCAAAGTTCAAAGTTCCTCACCGCCTCCTCAAAGTTCACATCTCTAACAGTTTGTCACCTGAACATTAGATGGTCACCTCCTCACCTTCTGGTCTCTTTTGTTAGATTTATTGTTTGCAGCAAGATAATTGGTTCATATGTTCCCTGTTCAGCTCCTGATTGGTTCTTTGGGAGAAGGCGAAGGGATAACGACCACCTTGCTGTTACTATGTTAAATATTTCTATTCAAGGTTCCAGACTTCAGGCCAATTTTCAGAAAAATACCTAGAAAAGTTCCTCATGGTTTTGATAGACAGTAGATGGAGTTCCATTTTGAGCTGTTTCACAGGTTTCAACTGGAAAACAAAACTTTTAAAGAACAGCTGCTCCGTTTAGAGAAAAAACAAGAGGTCAGGCAGATGGACAGGATTACAGTCTTTGGTTTGTTTAAATTTTTACTTACTTTAGTTTAATTTAGGCTAGTTCATTTGGTTTGGTTTCATTTAATTTTGTTATTTGAGTTTAGTTTGGTTTGGTTTAGTTGATTCAGTTTGCTTTGCTTTGGTTGGGGGCAGCATGATGGGGCAGTGGTTAGCACTGTTGCCTCACAGCAAGAAGGTCCTGAGTCTGACTTCACCTTGGCTTTTCTGTGTGGAGTTTGTATGTTCTCCCCATGTTTGCATGGGTTCTCTCCAGCTTCCTCCCAACTGTCCAAAGACATGCAGTTAGTGGGGTTGGTTTAGTTTAGTTTTTACATTATGCATGTTTCCCTTAGGCAGTATGGTTAGAAGGCATAGCATACATTTTCACTGCTATGCAAATGACACCCAACTTTATATATCCATGAAGCCAGATAACACACACCAATAAGTTAAACTGCAGGAATGTCTTAGAGCAGGGGTCTCAAACTTAAATGAGCTGTGGGCCATTGCTGGCAGTGTCATCTCATTGGAGGGCCACTTTAGTTTTCAAGTAGTACAAAAAAACCCAAACCCCAACCAAACAAGAAAAGACCCACAAATATTTCCTAAACTGTAGGGGGGGGGGGGTTTAATTTCAAATATTGTCTAGCAAGACAAAACTGCAAACATGAACGCAGATCCTTTTTTCTCTCTCTTAACTAACGGAAGCCTTTCATTGAACTACCAAATAAACACACTGGTACTCTCTTTCTGGCCAGACAAGTGGCAGCACTTCTGCTATCATTACATAAGTGTACAAATTCGTTTTTGACTCTCTCTCACTGAACTAACACAGCCAATCCCTCAGCATGTTTGTACTCTCTGCTCATATTGCTTTGCTCAGTTTTTGCTTTTTAAAGAACTTATTTTAACATTGTACTCAAGAACAAACAAATCCTTCCTAACAAAAAAAGTCACTTCAAGGGCCAAACTGCATTATATTTTTCACATCAATATAAGGGCCGTAAGTAGGGGTGACGCGCACCGGAAGTGGCCCATGGGCCGCCAGTTTGAGACCCCTGTTTTAAAGACATAAAGAGCTGGATGACCTCTAATTTCCTGCTTCTAAATTCATATAAAACAGGTTATTGTACTTGGCCCACTCTCTCGCTCTCTGTGGTTCTTCTTCTCCCTGATCCTGGTTCTGTTGGAGGTTTTTTCCTGTTAAAGGGGAATTTTTCTTCCCCAATGTTAGCAGATGCTGCTCACAGGGGTTGTCTGATTTTTTAGGCGTCTCTCCCAGATATTGTGCTTTACCTTACAAAATAAAGTGAGTGTTGTTTTGAAGTGAAGTTCTATAAATAAAATTAACTGAATTTAAGAAGAGGTTAATCATCAGGTTCAACCGCTCTCAGCTGACTCAAGGTGTTAAACTGATGGTGTCAGCTGATGGTTTCATCATAGCAAACAGTGAAGATGCTTCATCTTAATCACTTTGATGCTGAACCCAACTCCTTGAGTTGCATTTCAACTTTAGACCGATTTAGACCGGAGTTCTGCCTGCAGGTGTTTAGACTGCATGCAGTACGAGAGGCGAGACTCAGGGCAGGATTGACACATGAATCAGATGTTAATCAGTTGCAATCAGCTGATGGAGGCTGAACTCTGACAGCGCCACAGCTGCAGGGAAGATCAGAGGTCACTGGAAGCATCAGTAGCAGCTTTCAGAAAGCTGAAACATGATATGTCTGTGTGGTGCTGAGAAATAGGAGCTGAGGAAGAGGACATTTCCAGCTGAACCTTCTGTTTCATTTCTTGATAAAGCATTCGTGGCATTTTCAGACCTTTCAGTCTGTGAGCTTCCTTTTCCTGTGGAGTCACCTGACTGCAGGCAAATCTGCACTGACCCAGCATGCCGCCTCCTGCTCCTGGGTTTGATGCTCCTGTGCAGTCGAAGCTTTGGGCAGAATTTTAAAGTGTTTGGTGACATTTAAAGAAAATAGCGTAGCAGAGAAGGCACTGATGTGGAGATTTAGGACGTTTTCTGTGATCACAGCCTGAGTCTGCAGACTGATGAAGATGAAGAGTACAGGTTACAGAAGTCTTCTTCAGTGAATGATGTCACATAGGTTGATATGTGTTATTGATTCTGATGTTTGGCAATCCGTTCCAACCAAAATGCTTCAAATGTGACAGTTAAACTGAAAAAAATTATGCAGACTTCAGTGAAGAAGTCACAGTCAATTAATGACCTTTCTGGAAAAGCTAAATGTTTTAGAGGTTTTCCAATCTGGTTTGAAATCCTTACATAGTACTGAATCAGCCTTTTAAAAAGTTTGTAATGACATATTTTTAGCTACTGACGCTAGCAACTGTGTTGTTCTTGTGCTTTTAGATTTGACAGCTACGTTTGATACAGTGGATCATGCCATTTTACCCTCTTATTTGCAGCAGTGGGTGGGCATTAGGGGCACAGCACTGGAGTGGTTCAGGTCCTACTTGGCAGAACAAACTTTGTGTCATCCTCCGCTCCTCTCGTGTGGTGCTCCACAGGGCTATGTTCTAGGTCCCCTCCTCCTTTCTTTGTATCTGCTCCCCTTTTGGTTTTATACGGAGAAAACACAGCATTGCATTTCACTTTTATGCTGATGACTGTACCTCTAAAGCAGGCTTGGCCCACTCCAGGCCTCGAGGGCCGGTGTCCTGCAGGTTTTAGATCTCACCCTGGGTCTACACACCTGAATCAAATGATGAGTTCATTACCAGGCTTCTGGAGAACTTCAAGACATGTTGAGGAGGTAATTTAGCCATTCAAATCAGCCGTGATGGATCAAGGACACATCTAAAACCTTCAGGACACTGGCCCTCGAGACCTGGGTTTGGACACCACTGCTCTAAAGAAAAAAAAGGCACGTATTCCGTACAGTCATTACTGTCACATGTAGGGAGAGGACTCAGGCGCAGACTGGAATTCAAAGTTCAACACGGCAGTTTATTTACACAACACCAAGTGCACTATATATGCACATGTGGGGGGAAAGATCCAGGGGGTCCAAGGGTGATTCTGGAAGGGAAAGGTCTTCTCATACACTTGCGCTCCACCACACGACTCCACACACCAACACGCTCGTAATCCAAGGCAGGAAAGTAGGCAGCAGGTCCGGGGAGACTGTTCACAAAAAGAGGCAAATCTCAAAAAAGGTAAACTCGTTCACGAAAGCTAGACTCCAACACAAACGTGTCTCACGCAATCATCCAGTGATGACAGGATCCGAGCCCCAGCCTTAAATAGCCATGAAGTACTCAGCCGAGTAATTACAGCCAGGTGCGTGGGCCAAAGGCAGGAGCCCACATTGAGCTCCACCCAGGCAGAGCGACAAGGGAGAGAGAAAACAACCATAAACAAATTTAGCCTCGCGGGGCCAGCCGGGCAGACACAGGGACCATGACAATTACTTCAGTGTCTTGATGAAATTAAGGCTTGGATGTCTTTTAACTTTTTAAAATTAAATGACAAAAAGACTGAGGTGATGGTTTTTGGTAGCCCCACTGAGACCCCAAATCTTTATTTAGATTCCTTGGCCCAGTAAAATAAGCCAACTGTCACAAACTTGAGGGTCAAAGTGGACTCTGAACTGAAGCTTAACAGTCAAATTAAGGCAGTCATTAAATCAAGCTTCTTTCATCTGAGGAAGGTGGCTAAAATAAAGCCAATTCTTTCAAAGCAGCACTTGGAGACAGTTATCCACGCCTTTGTTAGCACTCGGCTGAATTACTGTAATGCACTTTAATTTGGGGTCAGTGCTTTATACATTCCTCATCTACAGAGCGTGCAAAATGCTGCAGCCTGTCTTTTAACTGGCACTTGAAAGTTAGAACACATTTCCCCTATTTTCTTTTATTTGCTTTTAAAGCCCTCCATGGCCTAGCCCCATCCTATCTCTGTGAGCTGCTACAGCCATATACACCCACCCGCTCTCTCAGGTCAGCTGATCAGCTGTTCCTGAATGTACCCAGGACTGAGTGTAAACTTAGAGGAGATCATGCTTTTGCTTTAGCAGCTCCCAAACTGTGGAACGATCTGCCTTTAGACATTAGACAGGCCTCTTCTCTGCCTGTTTTTAAATCACTTCTGAAAACCCATCTCTTCACCCTGGCCTTTGACACCCTGTGGAGATGTTTGTTTTTATTTTTATTTTATTTTATTTTATTTATTTATTTTAGTTGATTCTATGTTGTTTTATGTTGTTTTTTAATATAGGGCTGTTTTAAATTTAATTGTTATGTATTATGTGTTTTATTTTTTTGCCGTTTCGTTTTATCTATTGTTCTTAACTTATTTACTGTACAGCACTTTGGTCCTGTGCTGGCTATTTTAAAGTGCTTTATAAATAAAGTTGGATTGGATTGAATCTGATATTTCCAGTAAAAACTGAAGAACATTCATCGTCTTCACCATCATGCTGGACTAGTCTTCATTAATCAAGGTGAAATGTTAATCAGCATGATGAAAACATTATGATCACTGATGAAGTCTAATATAATTGATTTTATTTATTTATTTCATGTATGGAACAAAGTAAAAGTTGCTAAATGTATCACCCTTCACTTTAGCTTCAAGTGTTCCTGATGTTCTTCTTTACAGGCTGACTGATTGGATGGTGAAACAGGAGACAAACAAATCCACCAATGACCAGCTCAAAAAGACGATCTGAGTCTTGATTAAATGCTGTGGAGAGATCTGAAACAGGAAAACATGCAAGAAAACTCTCAAACATCTGTAACTGAGACAGGTCAAGAAGTTCAGCCAGATGGTCAGAGGGAGGATCATCCCCTAATGCAGGAGGAGGAGGAATAGCTTCTAATGCAGTGTCTGTGAAGGGTGTCAGTCATCCAGGTCATCGTAGTCTAAAGAGCTATCTATGTAAAAAAAACAAAGCGGACACTTGTGAGACTTCGTCAGAGGTGTGACCATCACAGCAGATGTCAAAGTAACTGAGGATAAAACACAGAAAAACATGGAGGAGATTTTCCTGGCCTGGCTTTTTATAGCAGATAACCACCTTAAAAATATTCTGCAGTAGATCAAAAACTGAAGAAAAATATGAATCAACATATGAACATTACCTGATCCTGCTGAAGTAAAGCAGAGCAAAGTTACAGAGGTTTTATTAGAGACACAGCTAAGCAATCATTTGTAAAAGTTTAAAATTTCTTCAGTATTGAACAGCAGAAATTAGGCTTTCATGTCGGAAGCCAACAGCACTGAACACAACAGCAGACTGGTGCGTAATAAGCAGTGAATAATGCAGAAAACAGAGATTTTTGATGGTAAACTGGTCTCTGAGTACACAGAGAGAGAGAGAGAGCTGTGCAGGAAGTGTGATTTTTATCATGGTGGAAGCAAAACAGCCAAAGTAAGAGGGAATTAATGACGATGTTTATCAAACTTGAAGCGTAGTTTTGATCTTCTTTTGCTGCTGATTCAGTGAATTTTGGTCAGAGTGACATCTATGAGATGTCTGCGTACGCTGGATGAATGAGCCGCACTTTGTGTTTTCATCTTTGTGCAGAATCTGTTTACCTGCTCTCATATGCTGTTTTAGCTGTTTGGTAGTTGTTGAAATAGTTTTGTGAGCTTTACCCTGAGATTCTGGCATTTCTGACAAAACACATTTATATTAAAAAAAATTGATTCAGGATTCAATGAATTGATATCGCTTTATTCAAGCTAAAATCGATTTGAATCTGAAAATCAATTTTTTAAACCCAGCCATAAAAAGAAGACATCTATGTCCACTGTGAACGACCATCCTTGAACAGAGGGCGGGGCTTATGACACGAACCGTCAGCCACATACAATCCAGTTTTGAGATCCTTCCCAGGCACGTTAACACCCATTCACATCTTGTGTCAGTTGATCTCAATAGGTCACATGATAGGGTGAGGCAAGGTCTCACGATTCTCCGATGAAATGTCTTCATTCTCCTTCTACTGCAGTGTTTGCACACAGGAACATTACATCATTACACCTGTCAAATGAATGAAAAATAAATAAATAAATGTTTGCAAAAGGATTTTACCTCCTCTGTGCACACCAAGGCAGTTACACTTGTTTCCTCAGATCCTCTAAAAAAGGCACGACTCAGCAGGAAGTGATGGAAGAAAAAATGACTGCAGGATTTCAGATTTTCTCAGCTTTCATCACAGCAGCTGTGAAACAAGAGCCAACCAATCAGGGGTGCCAGACTGCAGACATTCAGTGTTTGGCTTTAATATAATTTTGTGATGATCTGAAGTTTAAACTGAGCTCATGAAAAATAATCAGGTTGCTGAATATTTGAACCTGATATTTGACCACTTTTCATCATGTGTTTACAGATGTGCAGCTCACACGAACTTCAGTCTACAAAAACACACTCTAAATAAAATATGTTTTTTATTTGCAAAATGGCTATATTTGGAAGAGACGGTGGATTTATTAGCTAATGTGAGCTACTTTCAAACAGACTATTTGCTAATCAGTGCTCAGCAGCATCCAATCAAAATCCTTCACTTTCACTGTGCACCTAAACTGGAGCTCAGACGTCTTGGAGAGTCTGCTCGTACAATTAACGACACAGCAGCCATATTATTATTATTATGGTCAGATAGCTGCATTAAAAATGCTACATGCAGGGATTTCAGGTTATGGCACCCTGCTGTGGACAGTTCTGCTGAATGTGACACTGACATCTAAAACACGTGAAAGTCTTCTAAACATTTACCTATTAATTGATTAATTTATTCTAGTATGAAAAGGCATGAGGGACCTCTTCATCAGCAGAAAAAGCTGTAAAACGTATGGAAAGTACAAAATGTATGCCTTCCTTCAAGCTGTCCAGTGGGCTAGAGTCTTTGCCGGGCTGATTCTGGCCTCCGGCCCTTATGTTTGGCACCCTTGCTGATGTAATCCACTAATTCTCACACAGTCTTTGACAGATGTTCAGCTCCGAAACACTCAGCCTCTCTCCGAAGATGTTTTATACCGGTCATGTGACCAGTAAAACTGATGCTGGGTTGTTGGGGTTTTTTAGTCCTTGGAGTTGTTTAATTAAATTGATCCATTATTGGGCTCTGGATTGTAGTTTGAGTGAAGACAACATGTGAAAAGAGGTTTTTGTGGTTTTCCTGTTTGAACTGACCGTTTTCTTCCACCTGCACATGTCTGAGCTTTAATCTCCGACTTTAATCCAGTTTTCAATTTTTATAATGTGTTTTTCCCCCCTCATGTTAGTTTTTATTTATAGTTTGACATCTGGGCTCTTTTTGTGTGAACACCTGTCACTGCTGGTTTAAATAAAGATTAAAAGGCTCAAACGCAGAGTGCCAGTTTAACTGTGAACACAAGTGAAATGTTTGAATAAAGTTGGTTGATATTCAAATCTTCACTTTAAAAATGAGACCGGTAAAAACATGAGATTATAAAACAAGTTGAACTGTGTTACAGCTTCAAACACCTGATTACAGGAAGGAAAACACATCTGTCCCAGACTGCCTCCCACTGAAAACACAACAAAAAAACATTTACTTTCTGGGTTTTCTTTGTCTGGATGATTGTGCACAAAAAGACAAAAAAAGTTCACCTGGAGAAGCTGCTGCACACCTTTGTACAGATGTGGACAAAGTGGAACCTGAAATTTAATTCTCTGGTTTTCAGGAGCTGGGCCCTGATCCAGGAAGCTGGATCAGCTAAAACTCTGAGTTTGTTAAGCCTGAGATGAGAAACTCTGATTTTCTGTTCCAGAAACAGGTCAACTTAAGGTCTGTCTCAGTTACCATGGTAACAGACTGTGAGCTTAACTTGCTTCCTGGAGTTCTGACTCCTCCCTCCCACTGCACCTGAACCAAGTGACCAAACCTCACTTTCATAAATGTCTGCCAGAGCTCAGAGCCATCTGAAACACCGAAAACATGTTTAATCAATCAGTGATCAATATCAGGTTGGAGACCGCTATTCCATCACCTAACAATCAAATGTTTAGTTTCCATCTTTGTAACTGAGAGCCTCTGGAAAGTCTGAATGTAATCTGATTACATTTACTGCAGATTCCCCATTTACATCACTGTGATCAGTCATCAGGCTGATCAGTGATTATTGGTCACTATGATGGACAAATGTTGAATCTTAGTGTGAATATCTCAGTAAAGATGGATAGCTGAAATGACTTTCTAAACCATACGTGTTTAAAGTGACGTTTAGAAGCAGCTGCTGACACAGTGACAAATGTAATCTAAAGGTAATCTGATTACATTTCGTGTTCCCAGACAGATTCAGCCATGTCAATGACTGTCAAACATTTTAAAGGTTCAAAGCCTGAAAATTACCTGAATCAGTCTCAGCGCGCGACCCAGAATCAGATGCACCAGAAGGAATCATAGGCTCACACACAGGAAGTTCTCCAAAAACTTTTATTTAGTAGCAAAAACAAATAAACAAAAAACCCATCACAGTGTGTGTGTGTGTGTCTGTGTCTGTGTGCGCGCGCGCGCTTATGTTGGTTTGGTGAGCAGCTGGCTGGAGAAGTCGTACAAATCTTTGTTCATTTTTTTCAGAGTCTGAACTTCTTCTTCAAGCTCAGCGACTCGAACCTTCGTGTTCTCACCATCACCAAACACCGACTGAAAACACAAAAACAAAAACAACCGATTACACGTCACAGAAAAAAAATCTCTGTCATCTGTCTCCAAACATCGTCCTCTGCTCGACGAGCTCACCAAAGTCACTTTTTCCCCGTCACTTTAAATACAAATTTTAAAAGTTGATTTCCAAATGTTCAATAATCAGTAAGTGATCAAGAATCAAACAGCTGACATGACTCATTCCGCACCAGATGATCCTGCAGCTAGGAGCTGTTTGCCCCCATTATCATCATCAGAGGGCGCTGGGTGCGAGCCCTTCAGCCACCAACTTCAACATGCTTTCTTTCTAGTGGCCACTAGGGGGTGAAAGTTGTGGTTCTAAAAAGACTCAGTCCTAACATTAAGTTTCAATTAAGTTATTTTGTAACTCTGTCAAAATGGAGGGTTTTTTGCTGTACACTCATTGGCTGATGACTTGTGATTGACAGGTTGTGAACCAGTTGGTCACAGTCAGAACCTCCTATCACCCACCACATTTGGGTTGAAAACACGATGACGTTGGCAGCAGACACACTCATAACGAAGCTTCAAAGTGCTAGCTCCACCCATTTGTTAACCGTCTATGGAAGCTGGTGAGGTTCAGCTCACCTGAGGTCTGGAGAGAGCATATTTCTCCTATATTGGCCTCTCTTCATTGGCTCCCTGTTAAATCCAGAACACTTAAAATCCTGCTCCTCACATATAAGGTCTTGAATAATCAGGGCCCATCTTATCTTAATGACCTTATACTACCATATCCCCCTATTAGAGTACTGCAGTGTGAGAGCATACTATTAGAATACGCTTTTGCACTGCAGACTTACTTATATGGAGATAAAATCAGGGTCCAAAGTTTTATTCATTTGAAAAGGTGACTTGAAACTGAAATTCTAAGATTTGATGTTTAAAAAA
>VUQG01020890.1:19589-30176 GCA_015106755.1 Etia nguti | reverse complement strand
GGGCTTAACACGTTTATTAGACCACCTGTTGTAAAACAAACACAAATATGTTGAAAACCTGCTTAAAACAACAAAGAGTCACTGAACTAAATTCATTATTTTTTTTTTTATATCAACAATTGAAACGACACACTGGGCCTCTGCGAGACGTCAGAATATAATCTAGCACGACATTAAACCACTTAGTTCAGGAATTAAATAAATAACTTTTAATTTGGCAACTTAGTAAAACAATTTTAATGTTACTGTTTCTTTCAGGGTTCTTTTTTTTTTTTTTTTTTTTTTTTTTTTTTTTTTTTTTTTTTTTGGTGAAACAATTCATGTAACAATAATTTAGCATTAAAATATCACTTTGGTTAAAGAGTTTTCACATACTGGTGAATTAACCATTACAGAAACATACAAAATGATTTAGGTAATTACCAATACTGTTAATTTAGGGGAGCTTTTGCATAAACCTTGCATTGGGTATTGGTCTAATAAATTTGTTAAGCACTGTACAGAACATTTTATGTGTTTAGTGATGTATGTTATTAAAGTATAAATATATATATCAGTTGAAATTTAAATCTCTTTCTTCCTTGCTGTTGTACTTCCTTACTACTTTACTTACTTTTTACTTGTTTTTGAGAAAACATCTGTTGTCATTCATATCGTTCATATATACAAAATAAACATATGATTCAGTGTCAAATATCACACATTTAATGAAGTCATGGGACTTTGAGGCATTGGCCTTAAAGCAGTGCTGGTGTTTTTTCCCCCCCTCAATTAGAATTTATCTCTGTAAGTGACGAGATTTCAGCTGTAATTGCACAACAGCAACAACAAAACATAACTCTATTTTAACCCATTTCACTGTCATGAGCCTATGCCAGAGGAAATATTGTCAAAACATACAGTTTTAAGGTTTGCTTCTCAGGATGGGAATAAGGCAAGGCACCAACCTTGTACATTTAAGTATAGAATAATGGCTCTATTTTAAAGTGTGAAACTTATTTGTCTTTGTTGATTTTATTTGCTGTAGGAATATTATCTAATGCAATAAATTCAGTAATAGATCTTAAATCGGTGTCTCCTTGTCAGTTTGTCCTTAATGTACAAGATTACTTTGGTTAAAGATCTGGCTGTAGATGTGTATGAAAATGCACCATTTTACTAGTTGGATGTGTGATGGATTTGATGCTGCCACTGACGTAGCTTCACACATACACTGTCAGAATTTGCGTCGGTTTTCACATCAGCGTTCACAAATGCATTGGATTTAGTTTGGTCCAGTTTACTCTTGCACCCGCCTGATCATCAGTTGCATGTATGTGCTTTCTTACCTCGATCCTGTACCCCACAGTGCTGGAGGTGAACGGCCTGCAGGAACCGAGCCTAGCTAAACGCCTAAAGGGAACTCCAGAACGCATTGAGCTGGAGAACTACCGTCTGTCCCTGCAGAGGGAGGAGGAGCTAGAGGAGGTGCCTGAGGAGACGCTGGCAGAGCACAATCTCAGCAGTGTGCTGGACAAGGCCACAGATGCTGACCTGGGTTCTAGGTAAGATTATAACAGCATCCGTTAATTTCATTTTTATGATATTCAGTTTTACCTTTTCTGCCATTTAGTGTTCAGTGAGTTGTTTAAAAGATCTCTAATAAGACTTTAAAATAGTTTCAAATAATGAGATCAACTTTGTCAACTCTTTGGACGTCCAAAGAAGCTCCACCCACTCTTTAAACCTTTTGTTCGTGACAGTTAGCCAATCATGATAAAGTTGGATAGAAAGGAAGGGGGCGGAAGCTAAAAAGATCTTAGTTAGGATTAAGTGTGAGGGTTCACCAAAGAGTAGTTAGTCTATTTTGAATGGTGACTCACACAAAACTTCTTTACTAGAGTCCAAAATTCTTTGGGCTGCTGTGAGCGTCTCTATACTTGTACTAACGGTGCCTGTTGTCCTCAAATACTTGCTTCCTTTCATGTGCCCCAACACTTTGCTGAGGCCTTTTCTGTACTTTCTGCAGTAGCTCAGAGTCAGATATGGAAGAGGAGGATGAGCAGGAGGATCAAGAAGAGGTGGAGGTGGAGGAGCAGCCTCCCAGTCCGTCAGACCTCGGCGGCGTTCCGTGGAAGGAGGCGGTAGAACTCCACGCCAAGCTGAGGGGCGATCCCTGTGAGGAGGGAGAGGGTGAAGCTTTGGCTGACACAGGCAGCAGAGATGGGGAAGTAGAGGACGAGGAGGAGGAGGAGGATGAGGAGGATGAAGATGAGGCTGAAGAAGATGAGGAGTCGAGTGAAGGTAAATTAGTTTTGCATTTGTTTTCCTGTGATAGTGGAAATTAACGGTTTCTTTATGCTAACGTGTTTACACCCTATCCAGACTTTAGTGGCCTTGCTAGGACACCTCAGAACTCCGTGTTGTTTACGGTTTCATGTGTATCGTCACTGTCTGAAACACTGTGGTTGTCATCCTCTTGTCCTTGTCTCTTTCCTGCTTGTCTGCCATGTCCACATACAATGCACGCGTATGTATCTGTCTCTCTGTTATTTTATTTTTTTTATTTATTTTGGGGGGCCTTTGTCTCCCCCTGCTGACAGAGGGGGATTACTGGCCCTGGGATAGAGAACTCCAGTCAGGCCTTTGGCTGGAGAAGTACCTTACAGACGAAGAGGATGTTGGTACATTTAAAGGTAGCGACGGAAGTGCCTGCGGATGTGTTTGCAGTAACTTTGAACGTTTAATAATTCTGGCTTGTTTGGGTTTCATTTTCAATAATTTCTACAAGAAGTGTGCCTTTTGCTTTTTTTATGGTTTGGTTTGTTGGTTGCAGTTGTTTTTATGTGAGTTTTGTGTTCATCAGTGTTCCTTTTTCACTGTCAGTCCCATTCCCATCTAACCCTCTGTTTCAAACCTCTGGAGTTCTTTATGGCTTTAAAATACTAATCAGATGAATCGGATATGATTATCCCCCCCCCCCAGGCGCTGCAGTTATGTTTTAGTGCTGTATGACGGAACTGTTATATTTAACAAATGTGTTATTATTTTGTTTTCCAAGCTTTGTACCCTTGAAGCTTACTTTTATGGTTTGACGTTTTGCAGTGTATTGCATGCAGCCTCCCTTCATTTCACCTCTTTGATGATTTTTTTTTTCCCTCATTGCCACTGTATAACTGTCTCTCTGCCTTTTCTCTTCCATTTTGCCCTGTTTTTCCCCCCTGTTCCTCTTCCTTTCTTCCACAACTACCCTCATTTCTCTTTATCTTCCTCTCCTAACTCACACAACTTTACACTACGCAAAAACACAAAATCACAACACTTACATTTAGCGAGGAATCTCCACATCCAACAAGTCCTGCAGCCTGTGGATCCCAGCACCATTCCAGGTTTGAGAACACATCTGGAGTCTGAGGGAGACATGGATGATGGCCAGCTGGCCTCAGCCTCCCAACTCTCCCAGCCCTCTGAGCTCACGCAGCCCTCCTCTGCAGGTAACCCACCCGGGGGCCTAAATGCCTGGGAAGGCCGTGGGTCTCACCATGTTAAGGATCAGGGTGTCTCATTTTGCAAGTGTGGCTGCTGCTGTCCTGTTTGTCTGTGTCTGCCACAGGAGGACCCCAACTAACCCACCTGTTGTTTTTAATTATCTCTGATTTGTACATTTTTGTAACATTGCTTTATTTCTCGGAATGTCTAATTTTGTGTTCAGCCTTTTTGTCATTCAGAGTCACTGTTGTTCCTCTGGGGTGAATATAACGTTCTCCAAACGCATCCCAGTGCGCCATTTAACCCTCTCGTCAGTTCCTTTGATTTTATCCTCTTTTGTTCTTTTGTGTTCTGCCATGTTGTTTCTCATGTGTCTAATTGCTTTACTGTTATTTCCCCGCCATCTATCCCTCGTCGCTCTGTATCTTCTGGTTTGAATGTAGCCCCTGCCCACACGTCCGCCCGACACGAGGCAGTGAGAGTCTGGTTGGAGTCCCTGTCTGGAGGTAGCACAGACTTGAAAGGGATCCTGACATCCCATCTTAGACTCCTATTCTGTCTATCAGCTGGGCTGGCCTCTTTTCATGGAGCATGCATAAACACATGCAGAGACCAGTTAACTCACAAGCATGCCTGCTGTAAGGCTGTCGCTCTCAAGAGGTTTTTCTCTCCTGGGATCAGATCAGCACTTGTGTTTCACCTTTTGTAACCAAACCTTACATTCTACCCTTCTAATTTCCAAAATATGTATTTTCTTTTGCACTTGCTCTGTATGTTATGCTGTAAAGTAATATATTCCGGGGAGTGAGTTATCAAGCTTTGAAACCACAAGGCGCCACAGCTTTGGGAGCTCACCTCTTAATGGCACTTGTACTTGCATTAAGTTCAGAGAATGTGGGTGTTGAAGTACATTATCAGCTGATTAAGAGCTTGAATGAATTGAATGAGAGTCCTACAACCCTGTTTGAAGTCCTCGTATAAGCCTTGAGTTCAGGGTTAAAAGCCCAGTAAAGGCCTCCAGCAGAGATCAGACCCATTACAACGTTCTTTTAGTAGTTTATGTTCCTGTGCACTCAAAAGAACAGTCACCTATTTGGTGTACTTGGCTAATCTGTTAGTTAAAGTTGATATATATAAACCGCATGGATAAACTTGTCCCCCCACCCCCTCCCAGTTTTGCTCGCTAACCACAGTTTAACCAGTAACATTCTGGTTGTGCTTCTGCTTGGATCAAATATTTTCAGTTTACTAATTTAAAGTTGCTGCATGTATTTTTTTTAACCTAGCTGCTCCTTTGTTCATATTGAAAGACTTGGACTGTTTGATTTGTATGCAAAAAAATTTCTTTTCTTTTTTCTTTTTTTTTGCCCAAACTCTTTCCTAATGCTGTCTGAAGACAAATGGATTTTGATTTTTAAAGTCTACTCACCTTTTTTTTCAACCTTTAATTTTTGTACTCGGCTTTTCAAAATTGGCCTTGATAGCTTTCCACCTTACTGTCAGGATTTCTGAGAAAAGATTCATTCAAGCTTACATTTGAGCAGGAAAAAGTTCTCACAGTTATTGTCTAAAGACACGATAATGATATTCCAATGTCTAATTTATTTCCCTTTTTTTTTCCATGTCAGAGCCCTGCGAAGATGAAGTACTCGAAGCAGAAGCAGACAGTCCAGATATGGAGCCTGGCACAGAGATGGATCAGGGTAAACAGTCAAAACATTACAAATAGTAATGAATCCATCAAGTGTTTAACATGCGGAAAATAGCATTTTTGTTTACAAAGAACTCTCTTCATCAAAATGAAATGACTCAGATAATTAAAGTTCCAAAGCTATGTAATAATGAAATATTGGATGATGTGATGTTTAAATTCCAGATGACATCCCTTCAGATGCGGAAGCTGAGGCTCGTTTGCACCAGTCGGAGCACGGTGAAACACTTCCCGAGGAAGACAAGAAATCGGAAAGCTTGGCAACAGCCTCCAGTATTGGTACATGTCACAAAACGTTTCTCTAAATCGATCGCACAGATGTTTTACACAAATAAAAGGCAGTGAGCTTTTTTTTTCCCTCCCTTTTGTGAATTCAGAACCATCCAGCATCAGCCTGCTGCAGAAGGACGATATCGTTCTTTCCCCGCTTAAACCATCCCCGGAACCTGAAACACAGGTGAGATGATGCTTCTGAAGTTCAAAGTAATTAATGGTTTTTGCCTGAATCCTAAACTCCTCTGTTGTTTGTTTGGTTTTTTCCGTTTTGTAGATAAGTCCAGTAAAATCTCCTGGGGTCTGCTTTTTTCCTGATCCTTTCATACCTGAGGAAACAAAGCCAGAAAAGATGACTCCATCTCCAACTTCCAGGAGCCCACCGTGTCCTTCACCTGCTCCTGTCCAGGAGTTGTCTCCTGCTCTCTCACCTACTAATGCTGCTGCTGCTGCACCATTTAAAACCCCAACTTCTGCTTCACCTCCTCCTCCTTCACCCACCAAACCACCTGCTGCCTCTCCTCTACAGCCACCCAGTGAGTCACCTCTCAAGTCACCAGTGAGCTCACCAATTTGCTCCCAGCCTACACCCCTGCCCGAAACTCAAGGACCTAAGTCTCCCGTCTTTCCTCACCGCTCCATTTGCCCTCTCACAGGAAACCCCCTCTCCCCGATCTGTGCCCAGCCATTGCCCTGCCAGGAACCCTCATCACCCCTCACCTCTGATTCTCCCGTCAGAACTCAGCCTGTCCCTGCAGTCACTTCCACGCCCGTGGCTAAAACCGACAAGGCCACGCCAGAGCCTGCAAATTCCCCAACAGAGGAAACGGCATCTAAAAAGACAGATATTATTGAGGAATTCTGGTTGAAGAGTGCTGAGATACGAAAGAGCCTCGGTCTGTCTCCTTTGGACCGCAGTAGTAAAATCTTAGAAAGGAGTGTTGTGAAGACTCCAACTCAGGACTCCAACCTCGCTAAGACACAAGCACCAGACGTGTCTGGGGAACAGAAGCCTGCCTTCACTGGCCGGGCTGTCATTCGCAGACTCAATATCACTCTTGAGGGTCAGGTCATTACTCCTATCGCTCCTGCAGAGCCCAAGAGCGATGGCTCTGATAAAAGGGACATCAGCAGCAGCTCGGGCCTGGGCTTGAATGGAAGTGTGGCCACAAGCCAGACGGTAAACAGTGACAGCTATAACACTTCCGACTCGGCTATGCTGACACCACCTTCCAGTCCGCCACCACCCGTGCCTGCTAATCAGTCTCCAGCCGTGCTCAGGCAGCAGAAACACCAGGTGTCCTGGACCAACGGAACAGAAAAACTTCCATCTGAGCATGCCAAAGAGCCAGCAAAAGCCACTACCCCTGTTCCTGCACCCAGGACCCAGCTAAGCCCCGTGTCTGTGCCCAAACCAGCACCCAGGAAAGTCTCCTCACCTCAGGCACCTCCAGAAACGACCCCGGTGGTCGTCATGAGGGAGAAGAAGAGGGACAAGCCACGGCCGGAGGAGTTGAGGAAGTCATTTGTGGAGACAGTGGAGGAGATTCCTTTTGCTGACGATGTGGAGGAGAGCTACGACGACCGGACGCCAGACACAAGCGTGAACAGGTATTACACTCCGCCCACGAGCAAGCCAAGCAGGGAAAAACCTCCCCTTCATTTGGCACTAGCAATGGAAAATGGTAAACCCAATATCCCAGTCAACCCAGTCTCTAAGACCCAGAGGGCAACTCAATTCTCTCCAGAAGCCAGGGAGATTGCTGAGGAGAGAATAAGGGCCAGAGAAAAATCTATCAAAAGCCCGGCTCTAAAAGAAGCTATGGCCAAGCAGTTGAGCAAAATGAAAGAGTCCGATGGGGAAAAGGGTGCCTCACCTAAAGTGGCCTGGAATGTAACACCAGACACTGTTGGAAAAAGTAAAAAGTCAGCTGGATCTCCAAAGACATCAGCTGTGAAAGCTTTAGAGTCAAAGAAATCCGAAGCCCTATCGGAGCGTTTCTTTAGCAGTAACAAGAGTCTGGACAGCTCGGTGGCTTCGTCAGACGGATCCTCTACAAGTAAAAGTAAGAAACGAAGCTCCCTCTTCTCACCGCGGAAGAACAAGAAGGAGAAAAAAGCCAAGAACGACAGCAGCAGGCTCTCGGGCGCAGATGAGACGCCTCCAAAACACAAGTCTCTGTGGAAGGCTGTCTTCTCAGGGTACAAGAAGGACAAGAAGAAGAAGGATGATAAGTCATGCCCAAGTACACCGTCGTCCAGCTCCACTACTCAGGACTCTGGGAAGAAAAGAACATCACCTCTTGGAAGATCTTCAGGTAAGACGAATCTTCCAAAGCTCGTTTGTTGTTATGAAATTGTTGATTGCTGATTGTTGTCTTTGCTTGTCGTTTGAAGTAGACTTGAAAACACGGAGAAACCTGAGTTTCTCAGAAGATTCCGACCTGTCCTGTGACGATGTTCTGGAGAGATCCTCCCAGAAGTCAAAAGCAGATGTGAGCAAATACAAATGTCACATGGTTGTCATTGGGGATTCATGCATGTACAGGCTTGCAACGCCAACCGGAGTTGACTGGGGTCCTTTTTGGACCTTTTTAGAAATGATTTTTTTGAATGAATAGTGAATAATTTGGACTGCAGACCCACCTCACCTTTTACTCATGCAGGTTCATCTGATTAGATGTAAAGCACAACTTAAAATCACCGTTGTGAATGAAACTCCTGCAGTTTGGCTTTGCAAGGCTATACATATCATCACGACATCCAGTGTACCAGTTTCTGTTTTGCTTCCTCTCGAAAATGTTTTTCTTTATATAATCTCTTCCACTCCTAGAGGCATGTGGACATCTTTGACCTAGTATCAGGAATGCAGAAGGAGGCAATAAAGGAAGAGAAACTGGAAAAGGAGAGAAGGAGGGAGTTGAAGGAAAAAAGGGGGGTGAAAGAGAGGCATAAAAAAAGGGGACAGGAGAAGGAGGTTAAGCGAGAAATGGAGAAAGACGATGAGGAGGTATTGTGCAGCAGGGGTTACATAATTTTGAATTTCAAAAAGTGTGATCTTTCTGAATAATGCCATTTAGCATCACCAGTCTTTTAGTTAAAGTTCATATAACGTGCCAGTGGCTTTGCAAGCAAACCTAAAATAAATCTTTTATATAATTTCGTGTCTTTTTAAAGAGTTATTAGAATTAAAAAAATGTATATATTTGTTTTTGACCTTAGGAGGTCTCAGAACAAATTATGATAAAAATATTTTCAAGGTCTGGGCAAGTGAATTCTTTAAAAGACCGTATTCATTCAATATGCTGGACGCATAAATCGTGTTAGAACTATGCACACATTTGGAACAAAACCTTAAATTTTAGAACATGAGCTCTTTTATTGGAATCCATTTGCATTCATTGCATTTATGGCTGAAATTCAGCATTATACTTGCCACTGCTGCTGAATCTGTGTGTGTTTCTGGTGGTTTTAAATAGATAGACTCGTGCTCAGGGCCAGAGGCATGAAACTCAGATGCACTCCTGTTTTGTTTTGTTTGTGTATATTTTGGAAACGTGTACGTAAATGAGCCACAACACTAAAGCCTGTGGACACCCATGTCGATTTTCCCCCTTAGGACATGGGCACAGAACCTCTGGGCATGTCCTGTTGTGTCGCCCACCGTGATATTGGCAGTGAATCCTTTTGGTTCTGTGAATCTGCTCTGGAGCAGTTTCATTGCTCTGATTGGTTTGCAGCAATGTTTTAGTTGGTCATTGTGGGTCAAAGGAGCATCTGCATCAGGGGTGGGGAACTCCAGGCCTTAGGGGCCGGTGTCCTGCAGGTTTTAGATGTGTCCTTGATCCAACACAGCTGATTCAAATGGCTAAATGACCTCCTCAACATGTCTTGAAGTTCTCCAGAGGCCTGGTAATGAACTAATCATGTGATTCAGGTGTGTTGACCCAGGGTGAAATCTAAAGCCTGCAGGACACCGGCCCTCGAGGCCTGGAGTTCGGCACCCCTGATCTACATGAATGACAGAACTCTGTGAACTCAATCAAAGCAGGACATTAATTTGGTGTTAACCGCTTCACCCGTCTGTGGTTTTGATGTTGTGGCTTGTTGTTGTATGATGAATGTCAATTTCGTCTTTGTAAAGATTATTGATCTGAATTCTTCACTTCAGACTTCATGCAGCTACAGTAACAGGAGTTTTAAGTTGTCTCATGCCTCTCAGCCATGTGTAATTCAGTGAGAGCCTTTGGGAAATCTATAGAGTAGTCTTTTTTGTTTTTGTCCCCATCCCCTCCAGATCTGTGAGTACTAGACAAGCCACGCGAGCGTCATAGTTGTAGTATTGGACATAACATCTCATCATAAAACGTTTTACACTTCAGTTTCTTGGTTTAGCGTCACAATTTTGTAGTTAATGTAGATGTTTAACTATTTCATTTCACCTTGTCTTTTTTTTGTGATATTAACGTTGCCTGTTTTGATTGTACCAACTAGACTGTGACTCACTGTTCTATTTATTTTATTTTTGTTTAATTTAACATAATCATTAACCCATTTAATCATATCATCTGTATCATGTTTGTTTCCTCCCTTTTATGTTTCGTCTGCCCCAAGTCTGTTTATGTCCCTCACGCACTGGCGTTCAAGAGATCGTATGCCACAAAGGTAGTATTACATACATTCCCGCTGATAACCCTCCTCCACCCCCGTCTCGTCTTCCTGCACATGTGCCAGTTTACTTTCATAACACCCTGCGTAGGCCTGGCCTAAAGCTAATCGTTGTTCTGTCTGGATGCATGCGACAGTTGGACAGCAACGCTCGCTCGCTCGCTCACTGACTGCTGAATATCCACTCTGTTAAAACATGACGTTTCCAACAGTGCTCTCTTTTCTGGTCACCATGATACCTCTGCATCTGTTGACACCCCGGGCTGTTCCTCTGACTGGTCTGATATTAATCTGTCACTGCGGCACTGTATTTACTCCAGTCTGGCTACTGGAGGACCTTTTCACATGTTTTCATTCAGTACTGTTTTCTCTTTCTGCTGTTTTGCACCAGCTTAAATGCTCATCCATGTCAGCTTACAGCGGAAACATCTTTTTTTTTTTTTTGTCACATAATGTATTATCTATTG
>VUQG01020886.1:0-21175 GCA_015106755.1 Etia nguti | reverse complement strand
CTGAGCGCAGGGCACCGATACTTTAAATGCCCACGACGGTTAAATGGCCGGTAACATGTTTGAGTAAACAGAGGCTGCTTAATGATAAAAAGGTAAACGTCGAAAAAAGATGAGTGCAGCGACAGCGAGAGGACCCGTCTTTGTCTTCCTCCATTCAAACTTTGAGGAACCGTGGAGGACAATGTAAAGATATGCGGACTCGAATGAATTAAAACGTTCACAACCTAACGTCTCATAAAAAACGGAACAACCCTGGCACGCTTACATGCCTTCTCCGATCTAGAATATAAGATTCATGGTAAAAGTGGCGGTGCAGTGCAAAAGCTGGCAGTGGATGAATTAAGGGAATCTTCCGTTTTTAGCTGTGCTTGCGGATTTATTTTATTTTTTTCTTCAAAGCTGCTAGTCTCTGAGATGGAGAATAAAATAACCACGAGAGAAACCCGGTTAGATTCTGTTGTCCATACTGATTAGCTGCCCCTCAGCCATGAGATCGTGACTTGGGGGAAACTTTTCCCAAGGTCAGTTACCGCATACGAGTCTCCCCTATGGAGAGCAATGGCTGCCGCCGCTGCTGCCGTACGCCGCTCTCTGTCCTACATTACGCTTCTCATCTGGGTTGCATCCAGGCTGCTGCTCATAAAGACCACATCTCACCCTGCTATTTAGACTGTAAAACACTGTGCGGCTTGTTACTTTTATGTTCCCTTTAAATGTTAACAAACAAGACTCTAAAAAATAAATAAAAATGGAGATCAGGCTGAATGGATTTGTGTTTTTGCGATTTGGAGAGCAATCCTGTTTTATGACGTGCGCTCTGCAGCCAGCACAGATTAAATGCGGCTGAAATTATAAGCTATAAACGGAAGTGCTGTGAATTCATGTCTCCCTTAAAAGAACAAAAACGCACTAGCATGACCAGCTACCGTTCATAAAACAGTGGGTCAGCTGAAGGACGCTGTGGCTCAGATCCGATTGAATCACCAGCATGTACCTCTTTGATGGTGGTTAGGGATCATAGCCCAGGACTGTTTGTTACAGCAACGCCTCCGTTATCCCGAGGATTCTTATATAGTGATCGCATGATTTGATAACACTTCCACAGTGTGATAGAATCGTGTTTTAGGGTTTTAATTTTGACAGTGTTTGATTGGTTTCTTTTGTTCCAGCCGAAAGTTGCATTGTGTTTTAGTAGCACCTCTTTGCTGGTATGCACTTTTTAAAAAATTTAACAGCTCTTGTAAAATTGACCCAACATGTCGTTAAACTTGATTTGAATTTCACAATCCTGTATAATGCTGCTTCATTTGTAAGCTTCAAAGCTTTTGCATTGACCACTGTTTACTATCGTGATAATGATTGAAAAGTTCATTACCCGAGCCTCACACTCAGGCCTGAAGCCAGCCTGCAGCTTAGCTTTAGCTGTTTGCTCACCTCGTAAATGCCTTTTCCAAGTATAGGATTAAAACTTGATGTGGGCTAAGGCTTGTCCTACTGTGTTAAAAGTTAACTAGGCGGGACACCTAATCAATGGTTATTCTGTTCATCTCCTTAAGACACACATCATTTTGGATTCTCCTTGACTGCTTGACCGTAATTTCCACAAGGCACCTCGCAGTTTAATTTAAAATGAGTAGGCTGTGCTAAAAATGAAGGGTATTTAAAAGCTCTAAATACTCAAGTCTGACACTGCAGGCTAGGTGAGGTCATTAGTGTTATTTTTTTCCCTCCTTTCTTTATTGAATGTCTTCTGGTTCAAAGTCACAGTTTAAAGATTTTTTTATTTTTTATCACCTGTAAGCAAATTCTTCTGCAACTGATTGGCTTAAGGTGACATTCAAGGCAATAAAAATTCTTTGTCCTTCAAGAAAGGTAAATAAAAAAAACCTTAACAATGGAAATGGGATCAGAAAAGATTTGAAAACAGTGAGCCTTCTCAACTGCATTTTTAACATAAAAAATGCTTTATGTGCTTATTTTGAATCGACTGACGAACCAAGTATTTGTGCAAGTTTTCAAATTATTATCTCGGTTGCATATTTCTCCAAACACCTGCCTTTGACTTTACCTACAAGTGGTCGAACAAATCCTGCAGATCTGTCCCCGATGCATGCGCGAACGATGTGGCATGCAGGCCCACATGACTGTGTTACAGCTTGCCCTTCAGCCTCCAGTTTGTTGATACGCTCAGAAGTTACATAACCTACTCAGCTCTCTCCTGGGCTCCCTTCCCTCTGCATTGTGAGAGTAAAGTCCTGATATTGCAGTTTTAGGTTGAACGAGTCAGAAATGATGCCTGACAGTAGTTAATGTGTTAATGACACAATGTTGGAAGAGTCTGTACTCTTGGAATTGATTTTTAAAAAATCTAATCTTTTCAGTGAGGCGATAAATCATCTCCAGTCTTTATCGTGTAGTGACATTGGTGATTTTTGTGGAGGTCTAGTACCCTATTTTATGCAGTGTAAATACAAACAGAGTCAAATAATGCTAATTTTAAGTAACAGTAAGTCTGCTGATTGTCTATCGTCTTGCTTATAAAATGTAAGAAATGGTTAAATTATTTGTAAATTTCTAAAGCCAACCATCAAGACATAAGATTGTTTGACTGTATCCTGTCTCTTGCAAAGAAAAGCAGCTTTTCCTCATATACAGCCTATAGTTTTCCCCATTTTTCTGAAAGAATCACTTAAGTGATTTATTGCAATAGCTTGTTTATTTTGCCAGCAGACTGTTTCAGATCAAATTGCCGTAAAAGTAATTTCCAGCTTGCAATTTTCAAACAGAACTTGGAAATCCATAAAAAGCTTTTCTGTTCATTTTAGCATCGCTGGCAGCTTATTGTTGGGAAGTAACCGAAGTCATATTGATGGATTCGTTTTAAAATAAACCTGCTGACAAGTCATCGTCGTAGTTTCCTTTGTTACGTGTCAAAATTGAACATATTTCCTTCTCCAGTTTCCAATAGGTTAAGGATTGAGTGATACAGTTGTGTGTCAGAGCCAAAACAACAGCAAGTTAGCAGAAAATAATCACTTTTTCACCATTATGTTACAAATATTGCATTGTTTTTCTGTCTGTGTAATATGCTATCCTATAAACATAGTTGTAACATAAAGGCCACAACTGTTCTTCCTTTGAGGTTATTTGCAGTGCACGGTCACCATGTTTCTGTAGTCAGCAGGGTGCGGAGGATAAGAGCAGAGGCTGTTTTGACAGGTGCTACCATGGCTTTAAAATCCCAGCTACATCAGATGTCTTCAGTCTCAGACTAATGCTTGAGTTTTAAAATTGATATAATGTCTTCCACTCTTAAAAATGTTGGCTGTACCCTGTTTCCATAGGACACCTTGTGTTTACTTGAATTACCCTTAGGGCAGTGGGGGAGCATAAGCTTGGCTTGGGAAATTTGAGTCACTTGATCCTTTGCACCTCCCCCCTGTACTTTCCTATTCACTGAAATGTTCCCGCTGGCAGGACTCGCACACTGAGAAGGCTGAGAGGACTGATATGATTAAACATACTAATCCATATCAGTCCTGGTGGACAGAAAAGAAGTAAAGAGGCAGTCTTAAAAAGTCAGTGTAAAAATAAAGCACTTTGTTTTCTAATGAGGTTCGATGGTTGTAAGAAAACTTACGAACAAATTATTTTTACCTGTAGGAACACATGAATTTCTTAAAATAAAGAATTGTTTTAGAGTAAACCAAAACTTGCTCTAATCAATAATATTTGGTCTTTTATTGAAGTGGTGGTTCTCCAAAATGGCTATTTAACGTTTGGTCAGTTGGGTATTCATGCTAGCTGCAAGCAAGGACATGGCAAGAAGCATTGAATGGAACTGTAGTGATTAATTCATAGAAAATAAAACGTCCAAATCTTTCAGTAGTTCTGTTTTATTTTACATAGCCCCAAATCACAGTAGTCCCTTAAGGCGCTTTATATTGTATGGCAGGGGTGCCCAATCCCAGTCCTCGAGAGCTACTGTCCTGCAGCTTTTAGATGCATCCTTGTTCCGACACACCTGAATCAAATGAATGGCTTGTTAACAGGGGGGAGCTAATCCAACCATTTGATTCTGCTGTGTTGGAGTAGGGATGCATCTAAAAGCTGCAGGACAGTAGCTCTTGAGGACTGGGATTGGGCACCCCTGTTGTAAGGTAATGACTCTACAATAATGGAGAGAAAACTCCAAGAATCAAATGACCCCCTTTGAGCAAGCACTTGACAAAAGTGGGAAGGAAAAACTCCCTTTTAACAGGAAGAAACCTCTAGCAGAACTGGACTCCTGGATGGCCTCCTATATAATCTTTACCGGTATAGCAAACTAAATATTAAACATAAAAAGTCTCATAGATCTAAAAGATATATCGAACCATATGCTCTTGTTTAAAATAAACAGTTTAGATTCACACTCTGTTACATGCAAAGAGTTGCTATAATTTTTCTTATCCGGTGTGCCAGAAATTGCCAGTTACATTTTTCTTTTTAACTTTAAAAAACTCTGTTCCGTTTTGTGGTTCACTTGGCCCAGTTTAGAAGGGAGTTGATTTTAGAGTCAGTATAAATCTGGAGCCATGAATTTTTAGAAATAACCTTCAACATAGCATACCAAATCAAAATAAGCAAAAATGAGAGATGTCTTCCTTCTAGATCCAGGGACTCTCTTCATGCATGTTGTGGATGGAAATTTGAGCTGTGGTTGATGCAAGGAGTCTGCTCTTGTTATAAGTGTGCTCTTCTAGATGCAAAGTAGAAAATACCCTTGGGTCCAAATTGATTTCAGCTTTTTGTAGCTTTTAAACACATTTAGGATTAAACATTAAATTGTTAAATGTTGGTCTGACCAGACGGGTTTTAGTCCTCTTGAGTATAATTAATTTCCTTTTCTTTTCCCCCCTTAATCAATGCATTTCTTTTATGATTGGCACTCAGCAGTCTCATGTTTTTTGTACTTCACTTTTTATTTTTGACAGATGCCGACAAACGCATCAAAGTGGCGAATCCAGTGGTGGAGATGGACGGAGACGAGATGACCAGGATCATCTGGGAGTTCATTAAAGAGAAGGTGATAAAGTGGCATCCAAGGTTGAAGGGGAAATACTCTGAGCCCATGCTGCCTGACTGGCAGGTGGCTGTGTGGGAAGTGTTATGTAGAGGATTATGTATGTGTGTTGGGGCGGGGCTTTGGTAATTCACTGGCTGATTTTCTCCGGAGAGAGAGCAGATGTTGTTGGCTCAGGAAGAAAACGCAGAGTAGCATGAGGTTCAATCATTGAATGTTTTTGACAGCTGATGAGCAGTTTTGTCTTGTTAGCAATCAGTGATCCCAAGGCACATTTTTTTTTATTTTTTTTTTTAGGTACTCTCAAAGGGAAAATGTGACATTTAATTACTCCCTAAAGTCATGCAAATTAAAACTCAGGTCTTTGTGGATCTTTAAAATGCTGGTGAAAAAAAATATCTTCAGGGCAGAACATTTCTGGCTGTTTGCACAACGCTCACTTGCTTGTCAAGTTGTCTTTTAAGATTTTGAATAGACAATTCTATTCATAGTTTCTAAAAGATGTCACATACTTACAGAAATATCTATCTGGATTGCAAAACCAGGGTTACTGCTACTCAGTTTTACTGCATTTGATTAGCCAAAGTGATGAGTAGTTGCTCATTTGAATGGCAATGCTTGCAAACAAACCTTGTCTCACCCTGCCATACATGCATGCAGTCGGCTGCACCAAACCCACCTTCTCCAACAGCAGCCCAGGTTGTTAATTGTAGTTGATGTTAGCTGCAGGAATGGTTTAACTTATGAGATATATTTATGCCATTAAATATTGTTTATCTTGTTAAGCTAACCAGAATATCACTGATTTTATTTTTTTTTGCTGCTGTCATTGAAAGGTAACTACAGCAGCCCTGAAGCTAATGACTCAAAAATTGATGTTTGTCAGCAAACATTGGCTAATTTGCCCTCACCTTTGCTCTGACAATATCATTAACCTCCAACACAGCAGCACAAGTGACTCGTCCAGGTTTAAAGGGAATTTAACTGTATGCATCTCTGCACACTGTCATCCTAGTCGCAGTGTGAGAGGACTCACTGCAGTGAGTGCTGAATATGGATTACACTTTCCCACAACTTGCAGTTTGTCTACATATATTTGTTTTTCTTTTTTGAGAGGTGCTCTAAATACCCATGGCTTGAAATGGATGCAAATTTTATAGGATTGTGCTATAGTTCTCTGACACGTCCACGATCGGCTGGTGTGTTGTAACAGGGTTTTGCCCTCCAGATTCATGTGCTGATCCTATGACAGAAAACGGTTGTTGGTTCAGTGTGTAAAATATCACGGCTAGAAATCTGAATTCTGTCTTCTTCAATTCAAGTGCATAATCCTAGCTATGGTAGGACAAACAACTCTGGCTACACTTTAACCATAGCGAGTGGAGCCTGGCAGTCCGGTGTTTACTTCAGCTGTCAATATGCCAGGTGTCTGCGTCTCTTTACTCTGGAGGAGGCTGTAAAACCTTGTGATAGGAGCCCGTTATGTGATGAAGGTGGTTCAGTATGGTGGCTTCCACTCCTATCTTTTTTTTTTTTTTTAAAATGGGTTCATTCTAAGATTCTAAGAATCTTTGCTATTAAATAACCTGGATGATTTCCACATTAAATATGTTCTTAGGGCTGCCTGGTAGTTTGCTGATTTCATTCTGATCACTTTATTAATATAGCAAACAGGGCTATGTTTGTACACCAGTTTTCACTATCTAGAGAAAACACACACACCCTGGAACATAATCATTTCAATTAGGGGTGGGGAATTGATACAGCACGATATTGCTTTTTTGTGATAATATTGTATCGCTACAGGGACGCCAAATTGATATTTCATACTTGATAAGATTTATATTTTATTGACTAGATTAAAATACTCTGGGAAGACTAAAAAACAAGAGGGCTCATCTCATGCAGCAGCATCCTGACACAATGTTAGCTGACTAAACCTGCATTAAATTGGCTCAACTGAAAAAGCATCCAACACTGGGCACGCTTAGCTTGACAAAGCTACCTTCTAAATCAGAGCAAGTTGATGGCTCAGCCACATGAGCAAAATCCTTGCCTCTACAAAAATAAATGAATTGGTGGCTCTGCCTGGTGATTGACTGGTGAACAGTTATTTACAGTTAATTGCAGTTTTTGCTGTATTAGCTGTATATTTACAATTAGTTGCTGTATTATCAGAAACGTGAGGCAGCATTTGGCAGGTTTTAGTGACAGTGTTGGTGTGCTTGATGATCTCATTTTGCAGGAAAAAAATAACTAATGTGAAATAATGCTATCTTATTGGATAAAACTGATACGGACAATGTTTAACTTTGAGGATACGTTGTTGCAATACTTTGTGATTTTTAACATTTCGCAATATTTGGCATATTGCAAAATGTTAAACATCACTATCATATTGTGAGTGAAGTATTGTGATATCGTATCATGGAGTATCTCGTGATTCACACCTCTAACTTTTATATGTTTTTCGTGGCCTGAAAATGTTGAAATCTTAAACACCTAATGCATCACTTTACAGTACAGTACACTAACGCAGTACTGTTATAGCAGTATATGTTAAGCATCAGTGTTTACAAGCGGGAAGTGAGATCTTTTGTGACACATTTGCAAGAATGCATTTCTGTTCAGACATTATTCTGTCTGTAGCTGGTTTTACTGTGCATTGTTGGTGCCAATTCTTTTTTTGCTTTCTAATTAATTAATTTTTGATTGTTTAGCTCATCCTGACCAATGTTGATGTTGAGCTGAAGTACTTCGACCTGGGTCTGCCATACCGCGACCAGACCGATGACCAGGTCACCATCGACTCCGCCCTGGCTACCAAGAAATACAGCGTGGCGGTTAAGTGTGCCACCATCACACCTGACGAAGCCAGAGTTGAAGGTCTTTAACGAATCTTTAATCGCCTGTTATTAATTTCTAGTTTCAGAGCACTTTAGTCTTAAAATTTTCATTCTCTCACAGTGATTGCTACATTAATTCCAAATATTTTTGAATGCAGGGCTGCAACTAAAGATTATTTTGGTAGTCGATTAATCTGCCAATTTTTCTTCGATTAGTCAACAATTATTTGTTGTAATAATCAAATGTGTTTTTAACACATGTGTTTTTTTTTTTTTTTTAAATCTCCATTTCTATTTTCTTCTGTCCTCCTTTTTTTGCAGTTCGCACTACATTCTCCTTCGTTAGTATTGAGTGAAGTCTTGGCAGACGATATAGGTGATACTGCCCCCATAGCTTCCTGTAGTGTATTGCAGTTGTAAAAACAGATTTACGTGGTATTAGTGTATGACGCGTTGAAAATACAATTCTGCGTCGATGAATTTTTATAGCCAAAGTCATCAATTATGCAAACTAATCGTTGCAGCCCTACAGTTTATTTGTACAGTAGATGCATTACTTGGATCGTTTTATGTTCACCTACGGTCCTCTAAACTAGTTAAACTTTAATAAAGCTACACAGCAATCTTGTTAATCCTTTCTCTCTGCCCCTTTTACATTTTCCTGTCTAGACTTTCAAATATGGCTAAAATGTACAAAATTTAAAGGTCTTTAGAAAGTGGCAATTTTGGGCTTATAGATATAGATTAAAAGCAGTGTGAATGGGCACATGTTGTTTAATAAGGTGCGTTAAGTGATGAATTTTAAAGCCGTTGAACTATTAAAGCCTTTCTTTAACAGGAAGCAGATTGCTTTGAAAAAAAAAAAAAGCTTTCACAGAGTAAAATGTCAAGCATCTCTCGTTTCACTTTGTACACCTGTATACCTACCTGTGTTTTCATTTTAGAGGATTAAAAAATGTAAAAAGAAAAATCATCCCCCACAGGATGGCTACAATTCCAGTTAAATTCTTTACTAATGGACTGTTTTCCACAAGTACCCTTACTTTGTAAATAAGTAGCAACAGGTGTTTTTTCCATATGAATGCAGCTATGGTCTTGTAAACTGCAAAGCTAAATAGGTGTTCATCAACACCGCACCTGCTTGAATGATTGATTTGACTATAATTCTTTGTTTTTTACATGAAGAGTTTGGCCTGAAGAAGATGTGGAAGAGTCCCAACGGCACCATCAGGAACATCCTGGGCGGCACAGTCTTCCGTGAGCCAATCATCTGCAAGAACATTCCCCGGCTTGTTCCTGGCTGGACACAGCCCATCACCATTGGCAGACACGCCTTCGGTGATCAGGTGGGGCTTGTTTTTGTTTGTTTGTTTTTCGCACATTTTGAGCCAGAAGTACCAAATATCTTTCTAACTTTCTGTGTTTTTTTTCTACAGTACAGAGCAACAGACTTTGTTGTCGACCAGCCTGGCAAATTCAAGATTGTCTTCTCACCTGCTGATGGCAGTTCAAGCAAGGAATGGGAGGTCTTTGACTTCCCTGCAGGTGGCTGTGGAATGGGCATGTACAACACAGATGAGGTTAGCAAATACTTCTACTTAAAGGAAGCTGCAGATTTTTGTTGTTTTTGTTTTTTAAATCACAACAGCGCTGTAGTCGGCCTGTCGGTACGAGCCCACATTTGTTTCTACTCATGTGTGTTTGTTCAGGGCTTTTTTCCACTGGCTAATATTTACAGTAGTAGTACTCTGTTATGTGTTTTAAAAATTCAACATAAACAACAGTTCCTGCATTTATCTTGAAAAATGACCCAGCCAACTCCTGCCATTGTGGCTAAATGATCAACAACAACAAGCAACTTTAACAGATCAAGTGTTGTCCATAACTAGTGACAAAAGATAAAAGCTTCTTCATGTTAGTAAGATAATGGTCTTAATGAATTCCTGCTTGTTAATAAAACATTGCTGTTGAAGGCCACGGGCTACCAAATGTTGTGACCTGGGATTTTGTATAAACAGTACAATTTGACTGAGCAGGAAAAAAGTACAGGGTGAGATTTAAATTGGAGCTATAAAATATTAGATTTATCTGGCAAAATAAAATTTCATATTATGCTCTCTTTTAGTTAGCAAAATGTACTGCTTATGGTAATATTTTTTTAATATTTTGGGCGACCGTTTGCAATCTTACACACGGGTTCAGGCAGAAATGTGAATACCAGCAGGGCGAGTGAAGTTGAGACAGAACTAGGAAGGTCCAAACAGAAGAAGGACAAGTGAAGGAGCTTGTTCCTAGAAAAAGGCCTCTGTTACATGAATGTGGTTTTGAACATTCTTGGACGGACCTGGAAGCTGTAATGTTTACATTCGGTGTTATAAAGCAATATTATATGTTCGGCCTGTAAAGTGTTTTATATACTCAAATGTTTACCATTTTAATATTTTTACATCCTTAAACATTTAAACATAGAACATATATAAAAAAAAGAACATATAAAACATATACATATAAATGAGAACCTTTTACATTATATTATTAAAAATAATTAAAGGTAAACAATGGAAATACATGGAAATTTTCATGTAGTGAAAAGAACAGCTGACGATATTTCAAATTGGGGGTGGGCAATATAACCTTAATAATGTCACTAGATTTTAAGAAAATGTCTAATAGCAATATTTCTAATGATACAGAGGAAAAAATACAGAACGTTTGATTGGTTCTTGAATTTAAGCATTGTAGGCTTAAATGAACAGCATTTTCCATCCTGCATTTTCAATGAGCTACTGTCATTGATGACACACTACCTAATTTGAAGTGCGACTCTTCAAACAAGCAGCATTATAGTACCGTGTTAGTGACACAAGTCAAATACAAACACACGAGTAGCAAAAGTAGTGTTTTCCCTGAAAAATTTTAGCAGTAGTATGAGATGCCCTCTTAACACATCGGTTAAACGACAACTGCAGTAAGTTGATCGAGTTGAAACGAGTTACTCCTTACTGATCGTACTGTTTTATTTTTCCCTTCCCCTCAAGTAGTGAAACACGTTTGTAAAATATGCAAGAGAATGTTCCCCCTAAAGGTGGAAACGCTACTACTTCAACGAAGTACTGTACTTTGTTGAAGTAGCTCCTTTTAGGTGCTCAATTGCCACTGGAGGCTAACACGTGGCTCTCGCATGTCAGACTTGGCTGGCCTTGTCTGGTTATGCAATAATATCGCAATATGACGTTTTTATTGGACGTAAAAATTTATACCAGCATTATCGTGGATGATATCTTAGAACACGGGTCTGTTTAGGGTGGCGCGTAAGCAAATATGAACACAGATCTGGTTTTTAAACTTTTCTTGCTCTTTGGTGTAGGCTTCAAATATTTATTCATTTTCATTGGTTTCTTAAAAAATAGAAAAATATGCATAAAATTTAGTATTTAGATGGTGTTAAAAGATTTGCTTAATTCTTCGCCATAGTTATTAAACATCTGGGTTGTGTGTATTGTTGTCCTCATTGCCTGAACTTTCAAAGAAGCTGCTATTGAATTCTGCCTGCCTTTGTAAAATGCACACCGCAGTCTCCGCAGTCGTCTGTCCATGTTTCAACCCTCTTTGCTACTGTTTTGTTTGCCTTCATCAGCATGGGTCTGTTTGATTTTACAACATCAGAGGTCATCGCTGATGACTTTCAACTTGATAAGGGGAAGGTTGTTAGCCCCTGTTCGACTGATAAAGCCTTCAGCAGTCATGAACTGTTTGTTTCTTTATTCCCTTCATCAGTCTATTACAGGCTTTGCACACAGCTGCTTCCAGTACGCTATTGGCAAGAAGTGGCCCCTGTACATGAGCACAAAGAACACCATTCTTAAAGCCTACGACGGCAGATTTAAAGACATCTTCCAGGATATCTTTGAAAAGTGAGTGTCTTCTAGCTTTCTGCTTTGTGTGCACATTTATCAATGACCTATTTGTTCAATGTCATTTGCACAATTATTATTAAATCAACAAATGCATTTAATTTAAGCTCTAATATATATAATAAGTATCTGGTGCAACATTTATAGCCATTTTATCACTTTCATTTTAATGTTATTTATAAGATAAAAGAAAAAAAGCAGTCTTATGGTGTTGTGTCACCTGCAGGAATTACAAGCCAGAGTTTGACAAACTGAAGATCTGGTATGAGCACAGGCTTATCGACGATATGGTCGCCCAAGTGCTGAAGTCTTCCGGAGCCTTTGTGTGGGCTTGCAAGAACTATGACGGAGATGTTCAGTCTGACATCCTTGCGCAGGGTGAGATATTCGGAAAACGTCACAGTTACAAAACACTGAAACCTGTCAGCATATGAGGTGCGTGCCAGTTTTTTGGGATAAAGTGGGTTGCACTAATGGAAGATGGTGTGTTTCCTGTTTTAGGCTTTGGGTCTCTGGGACTCATGACATCAGTTCTTGTCTGTCCTGATGGCAAGACTATTGAGGCTGAGGCGGCCCACGGCACAGTGACCAGGCACTATCGTGAGCACCAGAAGGTTAGTAACCACCAGCCCTGTGGGTTCTGTATTGGTAAATGCAGTGTAATCTATAGAGCTATAGTGCCATCTTGTGGTGAAAATGTAGTGACACGTGTCTGCAGATGCTCAAATGTATTAAATGTTTGGTGCTGCACTTGATATGTTTAGTAGTTTTTAATGCACACAGTGTCTCCATCTCTGCTTTCAGGGTAGGCCAACCAGTACTAACCCCATTGCCAGCATCTTTGCCTGGACCCGAGGCCTGGAGCACAGAGGGAAACTTGATGGCAACCCTGACCTCATAAAGTAAGAGAGGTTTAATATTTCAGGAAAATTGCTGATGCTAATGTGAAATGTGGCCTTTTTAAATAAATGTCTGTATTTTTCTGCAGGTTCGCCCAGACGCTGGAGCAGGTGTGTGTTGCGACTGTTGAGAGTGGCACTATGACCAAGGACCTGGCAGGTTGCATCCACGGCCTGTCCAAGTAAGTTTATTTCCCTGCTGACACCTTAGTTTGCACTGTAGTTGCAGACTTCACAGTATATATACTCAATAATCATTTCGTTAGATAGTTTTTGCTGCTAAAGTTTTTCTTTGTTTCAGCACACTGGAAATATTAAGCAGTATATTTTACCATGCGCCGTGTTCACTGCAGAACACGTTTAATTGATAAATCATTTTAAACTCAACCAATCTAATCAACTAGTTTTACTTCAACCTTGTAACATTAAGGGTTTAATGCTCAATATTTTCATTTATTATGTAACAAGGGAATAGGATTAAAGGAAGTCTTGATTACCTAAACAAATAGTTGATCAACAAAAGTAATCTGTATCTTTTTTTTTTTTCTTTTTTTTTTTCTTTTTTTAAAATCAAAAATGCTAAACGTGTGTAATCTTCAGCATCTCACTTTAATCACTTGCTGCTTTTTATTTTTATTATTGCATCAAACAATTTGAAGATATCATCTTGAGCTTTGAGAACTAGTGGCATCCATTTTTCACCACTGGATGACATTTTTATAAAACACACATTTTCAGAGGAGAATTTGCAGATTCATCAGTCATACAAAAAGTCATCAGTTGCTGCATTGATTTTGAAGGATGCTTCCATTCAGGGTTGGTGCATCTTTATGTTTTGGGACATTAAGCCTATGATGGCAGCCAGAAAATGAATAAGGTTTGACGCCATGGCTTTAATCTTTAATTATAAATAATCGTGTGGATTTAACCTCAAGTTAAACCCAAGACAGCGTCTAATCTTTGCCCTGATTCTGACCTGCACTTTATGTAAACCTGTCCTCTGCCAGTTATCATTACTATATATTTTTCAGCAACTTATTTAAAAAGAAAAAAAGCAATTTAAATTTCACTTTCAAGGTTGACGAAAAGCAAGATTTATTTATTTTTTTCTCAGATGGCTTTTAAAGCCAATCAAGGAAATATTAAGTGTGTTTTAATTGAGTGAACGTTTCTGATTTGTAATGAACATGGCTTGTGGAAAAATAAACTTCACATGCAACGCAGGATTTTCCAAGTGCATCTGCTTAAAAATGATTTATGTCGAGCTTGTAAAATGTTTACTCAAGAATTCTGTAGCCTTGCCATCTAGTTCCTCCACGCTTTTGTGCACATTTAGTGTATATACTTATCCGTTTGTTGCATTGACTCATTTGTTTGCTTGAAGGCATTGCGGTTTTCTCATCTGCCGCTGAATGAATGCTTCATATAACACACTGTTGTCTTAAAGCTACATGCAAACTTAAATGGGTACAACCTTGTAGTACTCACTTGTAGCCTGTTTAATGATGATATGTAACATGGTATTATTTTAATAATCCCAGTGTAATTAACCAACAGCGTTATCTTGTTTGTGTTGCTTTCATGTTTTTACGCTCTTGTATTTCTGTTGAATTTTCTGATGTGCCGCGTCCTTTCTTTTCAGTGTCAAGCTGAACGAGCATTACGTCAATACTACAGACTTCCTCGACGCCATCAAGACAAATCTGGATAAGGCCCTCGGAAAGTGAAGGACTTGAAAGAATATGATAAGCACGAAGATGGCAATGTCACTCTTCTGTTTTTGTACCTCATTTTTAACTTAAAAGGTCAATAAATCCACTCGCAATTTAATCAGAAGGAGGAAAAAAAAGTACTGTCTATAGGGTTACGTAGTTCTATTAGGTTTTTAAATCGTTGAGAATTGTCCTTCCGACCTCATGCCTCCCTTACTGTCTGTCCCATTACTTGCAGGGTTTTATTTTTGTAATGTGAAGTATTCAGTACTATGTAATGCCTTGGGCAAGACTGAAGCCTGTGTCACACACATTTGCCAATAAATCTTTTAAACCACTGTTTGTGTTTTGCGTCTGTACAAACGAGAGCTCTGCCACTTTAAAGGTAAATAAATTTATTATCTTACAGTATTGCCTGGTACACAACATTGTACATACAACTCTATCAACATTATCTCCACACTAATGTCTAATACAGAAAGCCATTTAAGATGAGCGTCTTTCTTGTGTCATCACAAAAAGAAGTGATGGAGTGAACACAGCAGCTGAAAAACTCAAAAATGTGCTTTTTTTCTTCTTCTTCTTTTAAATGCACTATATCAACATTGCAAATGGATACCTTATTCGCAGGTTACAAGTTTGAAAAGCTAAACACTGGAGAAACTGAATATATTGAGCATTTCCAAATCATTTTGCACAAGGTCCGTGGCCCTGTCACATGTTGGGAGGTTGTCGTTCATCACTCGAGACCAGTGTACAGCATGATGGATGGCATGCTCTCGTAGACACACTAGGGCACTTAATATTTCTGTCCGAGTTTTTTGGGAGGACAATTCTTGTTGAGATTCATCCATTTAAAAAAAACAAAAAAACACACACAACTGCAATACAAATGCGGGGCTTGCTTTTGAAAAATGCTGCAGTCCTGTGAAGGCTTGGATCAGGGAAAACGGTGAGGTTTTGCTGAAAGAGATGCTGCACCACAGTCTGTTCTCTGTGGTAATCTTTTGAAAAGATCTACAGATGGGTGGGAGGGAAACCTGAATGTAATTTCTGGAGGTCTGTGATTGGACCCCTAGAAATTCAATGTCCCAGCTCAACATGGCAGCAAGGAAAGGAATCCGATGGCGCCAGTAGCTCCGAGATTTTGATCTAATTCTTTGGTAAAAGGGATCCAACCATTTTTTAAAAAAAAGTGTTTTTCTTTACGTTTTTATTAGCATCTTAAAACATTCCACATAAACAGTTACATTCATAGACTAGAGATCAATACAGGGTGACGCTTGTTAATGCAGTAATGTAAAAAGTAGACACAGTGGTCCTCAGTGCAACGCACTGATTGCAGTACCAGCCAGTGTACTAGAGGGCTGATACATTCTGTACAATAATATACAATAAAACACAGATTGCAAATCCAGTGGCATTTTCAGTCGTTTTGCAGTTTGTCACAGTTTAAATCAAAGTGAATCATCAAGTTCTGCAACTTTATTAGCTTTGGCAAGTGAAATGAACAGCAACACCTGTTTCCTTCTTTAGCCCATGAGCTGACCACAGAGAGGGGGACCGGGATTGTCTGAATGAGGACGTGCAGTGAGACATCAACATATGCACCTATGCTTGTAGCAAAGCTTGTGCTTTTCAAATTGGGCTCAGATGATGTTTAACTGTTGTTAAACAACTAACAACATATACAAATGTGTGTGTGTATATATATATATATTTTTTGTAATCCCTTGCTCCTATTTTAGGGCTGTCCATTTCCTTCAAATATATTTATCTGTAATTATTTTTAAATGTTTTAGAGATGAAAAATATGTAATTAGATTAAAAAAGTATATTTTTCTAGATTCCAGTGCATACTGATGTGCAGTTTTGCTAGGCTTCTTCACGTCCTTGAAGAGGTGCCCAAGCACGTTGCCTTTAACAGCAAAAAACCCCAAAATAAAACAAAACAAAAATCAATCCTATTTTCATTAGGTCACACCTATATTCAATTTTGGGTCATTTTTAATAATTCACGCAGTGTTGAAGCGTCCGGCGCCCTTCCCAAAGGTGCTGTAATACTCCATTTGAGACAGTTTAGAGATGTCAGGTGTGTTGGTGTTGTTGGCCCGGTTTTCTCGCTCACTGAATTCAAAGCTCTCCTCTTCGTAGTCCTCCTGGCCTTCTGTCTCTTGAGGGGGCTCTAAAGAAGGGACAAAAAGGAGGATACAAATATAATTCCAGTTTCACCACAATAACACACACACATGGAGCTCTTCCTAAAGACATATGGCCACATTTAGGACAGCCTGTAGATTGCCCCTCCTCAGTATCAGTCTCCACTGATATAGACAGGCATGTCTAATCCAGGCACTGCTATATTTACAGAGCACACAAGGAGGGAGTGACAGAAACATCAAAATGCTCGAATACTAGATTATAGTACATGCTGAGTCAAAGTGCATTAGGGACAGACTGAGTGACAATAATGCGACATGAAGCTCACCCCAAACAGTCCCACTGGGAAATTTGCCACACATCACCCATCAACAAATTCGAATAGCATCTGTTTTAATTCAGAGAGTTTAATTAAGGTCACCAAGCCGCTCACCGTGCCCATCTATCGTGGAGTCCATGATGCCGTGTTTGACTTTCATGTGTCGGCTCAGGTTGCCCTTCAGGTTGAACTTGCTGGTGCAGTAAGGGCACTTGAAGGGCTTGCTGCCAGCGTGGAGATGCATGTGGCCGAGGAGGTTGTACATTCTGTTAAACGACTTCCCGCACACCTGAAAGACACGAGTACAACAGTGAGTATCACTCCCTGCTTCATCACAGCGAGGTCCAGGTGATTTTGCGAAAGGCGCCACTTGCTTCCCCCACCTTGCATTTGAAAGGCTTCACCGGCAGGTGGACAATCATATGCGTTTTCAGGGTCTGCTTCTGGACAAAGGTCTTGAAGCAGACATGGCACTGGAAGGGCCTCACGCTGGCGTGGATCAACATGTGTCTCTTCAGGTTGGCAGATAGGGTGAATTCTCTGGCACAGACATCACACTTGAATTCTTTCATACCCTGGGGACACAAAAAAGTGTTTGGGTCCTTTTAATTAATTTGGCTTAAATATATGGTTGGGTGGAAAATAAATAATGAGTCACAGAGAGAAAAAAAAAAATCATAAGGCGCTCACATGTGTGCCTGTTTGCTGCAATTGAGCATTTGTATTCTGGCTTTTTGATCCTACTCGTGTAGATTATATTTCTCCCCACCCCCACTTGTGGAGTGACAAAGATGAAAAAGCCTGGCAATGGGTAGAATAAACTTTTTTTTTTTTTTTTTAAAGTTTTTTTTACCATGTTTTTGACTTTTATTTTAATATTCAACAAAGCGTGTTTTATGAATAGAAGGGCTTTTTTAAATTTAGTCTAAAGTAGACTATACAATGAAATGGAGAGAAAGACTAGAGTGATTCATCTGACACAAAGGGAAGTAGCTTTGCGAATGACACACGACACAAAACACATGCAAGTGGGGGGTTGAGACGCATACAAAAACTCAAGGTCTTTGAAGGCTATGTTTACAAAGCAACTGGTTTTGGAGAAAAGGATGTGATGCCATATACCCCGTTTTTTCCATGAGGATTCATACTGCAGACTCTTATTGAAAGAGTCTAAAATACTTCCCTTTTAACCCATAAATCTCTTTTGTGCTCATGTTAATAATCACATTTTTCTGTTTTTAAATAGTGATGTGTTGCTGCATGAAGCTAGCATACTCCTGAGTGTTATTTTGAACACATCAACTGGTAGACAAAGGTACATCATTGGGTTTCAGTACCTTAAGTGGGAGGGCGTGCGCTGCCAGTACCTTGTGAGTGAGAGCGTGCTGTCGGAGGTGGTGGATCTGGACAAACTCCATGCCGCACTCAGGGCAAACGTAAGGCCGCACGTTCTGGTGCTTCATCAAGTGGTTCTGCAGCTGGCTGCGGTAGGCGAAGGACTTGTTGCACTCTGTGCACTGGTACGTCGTGGGTCCCTGATGGCTGGTCAGGTGACGCTTCAGGTGCGCATAGGTTGGAAACTCGAGGCCGCACTGGGTGCAGACATGGCACTGGCCGTTCTCGTGTTTGTTCTCGTGGGTCCTCAGTTCACTGGGGTAGGCAAAGCCACGGCCACAGAAGCGACAGCTGTAGGGTTTCACATCTGAATGTTGCAGCATGTGCCTCTTCAGGTGGCTCGTCTGCGTGAAGGCCTTCTCACAGACGGTACACTTGTGCGGTCGGGTTCCCTGGTGCGTGAGCAGGTGAGTCTGGAGGTGACTTGGCTGCTTGAAAAGCTTTCCGCAGTGTATACATTCATGTGGCTTAATTCCATTGTGGCCCAAGATATGCGTTACCAGGTTGTATTTGGATGTGTATGACTTCTCGCACATGCGGCACTTCCAGCGCTTCAAGCCCTCGCCTACGTCCACGCAGTAAGACTCATCGATCTGCACGTTGATGTCCAGTCGGTCAATCTGCATTCGTCTTGCGAGACCCTCTGGGTCTGACCACAGCATGGCTTGGTTGTTCTCCTCATACTCTGTTGGCATTGCCATATCTGCAGACTCATAGGCCACCTCACTGGAATCATAATAACGATTCTCCACAGGACTGCTTGTTTCTCCGGTGGTCTTAAGGTTCAGTGCCTCCTCTTCTTCTTCTTCCTCTACTACTAACTCTTCTTCTTTCCTCGCTCTTTCCCTACCAGAGCTTTCATCTTGTTCAGCCTCTGGCTGTCCATCTGTTTGTGGCCTGGATGTGTCTCGCACACATGAAGGACAGTTTCCACAGGCTTGCTCCTCTTTCAGAGAACCTTGCTGGATGACTGGATCATCTGACTTGCCAGGACTACCCCTGCTGTTCATGTGAATACATGAAGGAGGGGTATCAGAGTCAAGTCTTTCACCTTTAACCTGAGGCTGTGGACTGGGTACATTGTGCAGATGACCCTCTAATTCCCCATCAATCCTGGGCCTCTTGGTTCTCCCACGGGGCCCGGGCCGTCTTCTCTCACTGCAGTGGGGCTGCGGCTCTGGCTCCCCAGCAGGCTCAGCCAGGTAGTCCCCATTGGCCCCTATCAGCTGGTCAGCATACTCATACTCCACTGACTCCGGTGGTGGAGGGGGGCATTCTCTGGGCTCCCCTGTGTAAAAGCCATTAGGAGCAATAGTCGCCCCAAATATTTCATTCTGGGAGATGAGGCCAAGAACGGCAGCCTGAGCCAGAGATAGCACGACCACAGGCTCCGTCTGTGTGCCCACATCCACTTGGCCCTCAGTCATCTTTGGGTATGTCCGCACCAAGCGGCCACTCTCCTCCTCCTGGAAGAAAACACACACACACACACACAGACATACACCATAAGTCAAAATGAACTAGAGGCAAAACTGCATCTGTGTCTCTGTGCGCTTTCTATTATTCCGTTGTTACAAAACCTGTTGCACAATTTCTCCTCGCATATTCTCGCTTCCTCATTTGCAATCTATCAGGTCAAAGGTGCCTATTTTTCAACGGAACCATACAAATTAGCCTTTAAGGTTCAGCATATCAGACTGACCCAAGCAGCTATAGAGTCTTCCTTAGCTGGGAATTAGGGGAGAGTATTAAGAGAAGGATTCAGTGCTACTCTGTGAAAGCTGCGTTCGGACTACGCCTTGTGTCTTCGCTCTGAATCCAGAGAACATTAGATTGAGGAGATAAGACAGATCTGTGTTAGGACCCGGCTTCCTTCCTTGACAGGCTTTAGAATAACAAAGAACACAACAAGGGATGCAGGTCCAGCCAGGATGTTGACTTCCGTGGACTGTCCTCAGCACTTCCTGTGGGGTCCTGGGACAGCCTTGCTGACCAAAGTTAGCTCATCACTGGAGCTATCTCTGCCATTCATAAAGGAGAAAAGTATCTCAACTCTATACTAAGAGACTCCCGCTGTAGCCAACTTTATAATGCCTGCCACACTGGGCTTCTTTAACAAGATGATATATACCGGCAGGCAGTCTCATATCCATAACAGACATTCGATTGAGCTTAGAGCTCATTCTGTATTCCAGACCAATGCATAAGACTCGCTAACTTAATTGTATGGTTCGGATGTGTTTCAGACCCACATGCGCATGTTTATCCTGCCGCCTGTAAAAGCAGAACAGTGAAACTATGGGGAAGAAATTGTGGTATGACCAGAATTGGCCCTCTGTGGTAAAAGAGAAGCGGGTATTGCATGCCACTAGTTTCAGGTTATTTCTCAGCATGGCTCCGACGAGTAGGAAAATGTATAGTGAGAAGCTGACCCCTGGTTTCTTTGCAGACAGCACTCTAGCCTTCACACTGCCATATAAATAAGAGCTGCTTCCTTTCCTGACACAATACTGAGAGAAAAGAAAAGAGTGGATGGAGAAAGGAAGAGGAGATAGAGAGCAGGAATAAAGGTGTATGTGTGAGTGTGTGTGTGTGTTGGGAGAGGGGAGTAGACCTGGATGCCCTGATAACCACGTCATTTATAATTACTGCTTTTAAAGTAGTCAGACAGAGACAGACTGTGTGTTTGTGAGAAAGAAAAGGAAAGAGACTGGGTGTGTATTTGAAAGCATGTGTGTGTGTGTGTGTGTGTGTGTGTGAGAGAGAGAGAGAGAGAAAAGAGGGAGGGAGGTATGAAGAGAAGGAGAAAGAGCTGTGGGCGGGGGAGGAGTGGAGGGAGGGAGACAGAGAGAGAAATGAGATGGA
>VUQG01020884.1:10975-26607 GCA_015106755.1 Etia nguti | reverse complement strand
AAAAGCAGTGGTACCATTGCAAATATTATCTTGAGGTTAGTGCAAACACTGAAAATCCGAGCTGTTACTTGTCAACAGTCTCAGTCACAGCTGATAGCCGTGTTCGAAGATGATTTCATCCTTTCACAGGTACGAATTGTCAGAAGTTGCATGCACGTGGATTACTAGCAAAGATTTGTCACCTGATCTGTGAATCCACGGCCCTTGAAAAAAACAGAGACCTGCTTCTAAACAAAACCAAAACCAAGAAAGAAAAAATTCATTAAACCGTTCAGCATTCTTTGGGATTTTCGCTTAATTGCCTGTTTTGTTTCCTACATCTACAAATTTACAACCATAAATCTCAAAAATGTCGGATGAGTCAAATCCCCAGATTTCCACGAGCCGGATGCTTAAATGATGAGCTGGATCTGTCATTGGGGAGCCACTCAGCACCCACAAACAAATTGAGCAGGCACCCAAGATGGATCTGTCGACACTTCATTCTACATCTCTCTATTTAATGATATTATATTTCATTTCCAGAGCAAAGAAAACACCATTACCCAAAGCAGCGAGTCGTAACGAGCCATTCTGCCACAGATTCCATTCCTCCTTGGTGGTACAGTAATTGAATTACAATCGCATATGATAAAAAGTTTGAAAGCGATTGCATTTGTTTCCATTTGTTCCTTCCATGTTACATACTAAGCTCGACCTTGCACACAGTTAAAGGCGTTGAAGCGTATGTAGTCTGATTTCAACACATATTCTAAGATCTTGATTGGAAACAGCAGGCTTGCAGCTTTACCATGAACTACGGAGGGTGTTATTTGACCCCCATCAGTTTTTCTGTAAATCCGTTTAGAGGTGAATACTGTTGAGCAACTGACAGAGAGGTCAAACGAAGTACGCTGATTTCCTGCAAACCCTATGCCCGTATTGATAACTAACCTAAAATGTATTTGGCTGGTAACTGTGGTTAAGTGCTCTGAGAGCTATTGGGGTTTTGAATAGTGCACCCAATTGTTTTGACCACAGATTGAAAGGCAGTTATCATTTCAATGCGGGCAATATGCTCCGAGGGGAAGGGACAAAGAGGTCAGCAGAAGTGGAGTAAGTGCTCCCTCAGGCACAAACACTGAAGGCCATTCAAAAGGCCTCAAAGAGACACTAGGGGAAATTGATTTCAGCTTTATTCCTGGTCAGATGCATGACTGTACTGGTGCGTGACCCAGTGGTGGACCTGTCTGCTCAAATTAGGAAACCATTTGGAAGATATGGCCACATGTGAATGGCCAGTCACACTCTATGAATATTGTACGGCAATAGCATTATTTCACACATCAAAACATCCAGAGGTCACCCAGCACTTTTGTTATGCGAGCGATGATCTTTTTGTCGGGGCAAACCCCATTTGCTAAAGTAGTTTGCGAGCAGTGCACTGTATGGTCTTCATTGGCAAAACTCAGCAGTGACGCTGTAAAATTTCTGGGGCACTGTCAGTGGCACAAATTACATAAAGACATAAAAGCTTTTGCTATCGGGTGCATGCATTTTGACAAAAGTGGGACTGGCATATATTTTCCCCCAAAAGATAATAGAGAGTGCTTTGAGCTCCCACCATCATTGCTCTAAATAAGACAAAAAAGCATAGACATGCAGTCTAGACTACAGGCTGTCTGACAGTTTGACAGCAACTGAGTTGGCTGATTTTGAATTTCTGTTTTATTTGGTCAGATACACTGCTGTGGGAAAAGTCTTGAGCCACCCCTTAGGTCTTTATATTTTTCTTCCAAGAGGTCAGACTTTCTTGTCATTTTTAACCTGGTGTTGAGCAATAGTTTTCCAGGATTTCAAAAGTTTCTGTTGGACATTGGCTGCTTTTTCACTCATTTTCAGTCCAATCCTTGTACCTGGCCATTGTCAGAGGAATGTTTGCTTTTTAAAACCATTTAACACTACAAATGATTCAGCAATAAAGAGAGAAGTACCATTGTCATTGTGTACAGCCATCTGTGAAACAAGGCGGAGGCTCTGCTCTTGAAAGCAGCTTCATTTCTCAGAAATCATCCCAAACACCCTGTCAATGCAGTGAAAGCATACCTTGATAGAAAAACAAAATGGTCATGGATTGGCCTCCCCAAAACCCGGATCTTAAAGTTATTGAAGCAGTGATGGATCATCTTGTCAGAAAACAGAACAAAAGGCGGCCAACATCCAAAGAAGAGCTTTGAATGTCCTTCAAGAAGCCTGGAGATCTATTCCTGAAGACTACCTAAAGAAATTACAAGAAAGTTTGCCTAAGAGAGTTCAGGCTATGTCTGAGAATAAAGCTGATCATACCAAATATTGACTTTCAGGCTCATTTTTCAGACTCTGTTTTGCCTTTTATACAGTATTTCCATATATGTTTGCAGAGAAAAATCAATAAATCACTGCGCCTATTTCCTATTTTCCTAGTAAGACATAAAGAAATGAGGAAGGTAGTCACAAGCAAAGAGAAAATTAGGTTGACTTGTTTAAAAGAAATAAATTACTTCCAGCCTTTTCTATTTTGCTTTTCCCTTTTTTCTGTCAGTATGTAACTATAACGATAACAATAATGTTAAAGTGGTGTATGCTCATTTTAAACATGGCCAAAGTTTTAAATAATGAGAACACAGCGTGATATTTTTTGGGATTTAGCCTAGATGTTTAAAAAGATACCCTTCTTTAACATTGGGTCCATGTTCATAGAAAGCATTTACATTAGAAACTGTTTGCATCAAAGATCTGATTTATCCTGCCCGTTAGGGTACGGTATCTGTAACGGTTAGGTTACAGCACCTTTGAGGTATTTTTAAAAATATGTACTTGTATTAAGGTGAATCCAAAGTGTGCATGTGCTGACATAACGGCGTGTTTGCAAATCCCATTGATGAAACATCTTCGCTTCTTTCACTACCAGCCATTCACCTAATCTTCTTTCTCATCAAGATAATTTTCCAGTCAATATGGTGCCCTGTGGGGGCTCTCTGCTTATAGCCACACACTGTGTATACACTGTACATGATTTATGCATGCTCTGCTGTTATGTTTGCCATGTTTACAGCTGTGCAGATCAGGTTCAGCTAAGTGCTGATTTTCAGGCCAAAAAAGGAAAGGAGGGGGGGAAAAAACGCTCTTGTTTTTCTGCCCCTTCAGGCACCATGTTTATACATTACACCACGCTATATGAAGCAGGACACGAGCACTGCAACGGAAAAGAGGGTTGTACCAGCCATCGCTATGTTGCTTCAACACCACGAACCTCGGGGCTTAGCTGGCTGCCAAGCTGCAATCACCCACAGAGCCGTGTGCTTATTTTCTCTGCCCTCTTCTTGACCATATGGAGCATAAGGGTCACAGGGACACTGTGTTTCACAGATTTGTCTCTGTGTGTGTGTAACAGAGTGTGTGTGTGTGTGTGTGTGTGTGTATACATGTTCTCGTGTATATGCATTGCCTGCTTGGAAAATGAGCCAAATCTGCTTGCTAGTATTTGTGGATTTGGCAGTAGGGTGCATTGATTTTGTCAGCATTTGCTTTTCCCTGCCAGCTAAGAATACTTTTATTAGCTCCACCGATATAGATGCAGAAAACATTCATAGTCTTTTCACATTCTGCTGTGTTGGAACTAGCACTATGGCGGTGCTCTTAGTGCGCTGGGATTCCTTGTTTCTCATTACATCTATAACCGAGAACTGCCAAGCGGGTATGAGCTGTTTCTATTCATGTGAACGACTGACTGTTCCATCAAACAAGCGTTAGGAAAACCCCGGATGATAAATGTTAATGCCAAAGGTCAGACACACTCTAAAGGTGCAGCATGATGAAGTATCTTTTACTGCGTTGCCAGCTGATACTGGGTCAGCTTGTCAGGAGCTGACATGGTAACATAGTAGCAACCTCTCATTTAATCACTGTATTAATTCACCCATCACAAAGCCCTAATGACACTGCCGCTGCCCGATTAATCTCTGAATTTGATTTAGCAAGTGTCCATTCATCATAACTGACTCTTTCAGTATGCAATCAATATGGCCCTTTTTGCACTTCGGTCACCTAGACCTCAAGAGGTACACAGTCACGCTGTGGAGAGTGTTATGATAAAATAATGCTTGCCCCGGCCAAAGGGGAGAAGCATCGATCACATATGAGTGCATACATCCAGAGCGCTTTTTCCTCGGGTCCTACTGATAAGCCTCTTTGCACAAGAAGCAAAGGCCCAGTCATCAAAAGTCTCGTGAAGAGTAAACACGTGGCCGACTATTGCTTACAATAAACGTAAACTGTTAGTTAAGGAAACTTTACTGAGTGTTAAACAATGAAATTAGATTTATATTAAGTGATCAGTAATGATGTGTGTTTTTCTGGCTCATTTAGGTGAAGGGAGATCCACACGGTACCAATTTAACTATGGCAAAATGTATTTTTAGTAATTAGTAATAGATAACTTCATCAGAACAAATGACTGTGTTCCTGCCCCCAAACTACTGCAGCCGAGTAGAATAAAAGCAAATGAAAGCTTAACAGGAAGCGTGAGAGAGCTCTGGGCTTACTATAGAGGAATTATTAGTTCTAAAATCTTACTTTCATTTCGTGCTAAAGCTTTCGTTACTGATGTTAGCCTTTCCTCGGCCTCCCTGCCCACAAGTTGATCTGTACTGTTGGTCCTACAGCATATACAGTAGGCCAGTGTTTCCCAACCTTTTGGAGCCATGGCGCGTATAGAAAGATCACCAGCGCACCACCTAACAAAAATGTCACAAAAAAGCATATTAATAATTTTTCCCCGCCCACCAGGCATAGCGGAATGGGTTCAGTTTCTCCCCAATATAACTTTTTTGGTTTTTCTTCTGATCACTACTCATCTTTACTTAAATGAGACCAAACTGTTCTGGTGTCAATACCTAATTAAAAAAAAACAACAGTGAAAGGAAAAAAGAAAAGTAAGAACAGAACTAAACTATGTTTTTGAGGTTCACAGCTCTGACCACTTACCACACTGCCTGCGTAGGCTTTTTAGAACAACTTACAAACATCTGTTTCTTTTTAATAGCTAGCTAATAAATGTTTATAGATGATTACACAGCGTTTGTTAACCATTTACAAGTTGTATTTGTTGCACCTCTAGAACAATCATTTGGATAGCGGTTTCTTTATGTTTATTTATTTATTTACCTTTGCTAATTACTACTGGTTGTTAACAGTAAAACTGGTAACTAATGGTTAACTAAAGTTTAATTAACTACCAGTTTGCCATTTATTAATATAATTGTTTTTACTGTACATTATGAAGTGATGCTGAAATGGCCCACCCCACCCCCCAGGTCCAGTAAAATCAGTAGTACATAAATAATAAGTCTTCATAGTTGCAGCTTACTTGCCTGCAGCTCCCTATTTACTCGTGTGCAATTGTTTTTATTCCCGTGTCTTGGAATAAGCTGTGTTGCTAGTGCACCTTGTCAGTATCCCTGCATGCTTGTGCTTGGACTCACACTGGCCCATACATACACGTGGCATCAAGCCGCCAGGCAAAGGCAGCTCTGCTCACTCAAGGGGAAAGTGAACAGCTGTGCCTGTGACAGCTGGAGCAGTCATGACATCCCTTCACCAAATATCAGGGATGGCTTTGGACACAATGGCGTATCAGCCGAGAGGGGTCCATTTACAACCTGGACGAGATGCCAAGGCTTTAGCCTGCGAGCAGGCTGAGCTCAGTTTTTCTGCCACGCATTTCCAGTGATAATGTGAGAAGTAATGAGTTTCTCCTTGGTCTGCAGCCCATATAATAGTCCCCCATTTGCTTCAAAACAAGCCCAATGGAGCAAATTAGATAATGTTGTGCCTGTGAAAAATGAGCTGAATGCTAATGTTTATTTTTGGACGTCCAGTTTCAGTGATTCCTCATCAGATTCTCACCAGAATCCTTCCTTGCTTACGTTTTCCAAGCGTATCCTGAGCAACATGGAGGTAATTGACTCAGGAGGATGGAGGGAAAAAAAAAAAATCTGCCAGATGCCTTGAAAATAAGAGCTGCACATTTAGAATTAAGTCTGTTTCATTAACTAACATGGGTGGCATGTCAATCATTTCGTCTTACCCTGGAGATACATTAAGAATGCAAAATGTTATCGCGCATAAACACTTTCTCTAATCATCCCCGAGTTTGGGTTTTGTTTGAAATATTAAAAATGATGGATGTCTAAAATGTGTTAGAACTAGCCGTAATTGTGGAGGCAGCATTAAAAAAAGAAATCTGTGTACTATGCAAATGAGCATAATCACCTTCAGCCCCTTTAGCACCAGACCAATTTTAATTACACCTTAATTTCATGTATAAATACCCCCAATTCAGGCAAGCTGCTGCAGTAAGCACCAGCAGAATAGACTGCGTGGGCGAACCGTATAGGTACAGATAATTACAACTCACTGTTATGGACTCCTGATTATATGGGGTGGTGGCCAGCATACTGTCTCCAAATAACACCAAATGAACTTCGTCGAGGTGATAGATTGAAGTATATCACAGTTTTGGCAGTGGTGTCATGTTAACTGAATAGCACTTCACAAATAGCGAGGGCAGTGTCTTTTTATCTCGACAATACAGCCCGGCCGGTCTGTTTGATGTTAATGCAAGATAACTAAGACAGCAGTCTTGCCACTCCATGCAGCCAAGAACGTATGACTCCAGGTTATTTAAAATTAGAGTTAAGCTCAATCTTAGTACCAATTGATGTTACAGTAAAAAAAGTAGCATGGAGGAGCTGGATTTTCCCCCTGTTAAATGTAGGTGGTCAAAAAAAAGTCAGTGCTCAGATACTAAGCAGTGCTGAAAATTAATCAGATTAGATACTCATTTGCAACAGTATTGTGTTGTGCTGTCAGTAGTGCTATCTTTGCCTTCCCCAGCTCGCACAACTTCACACAGCACCTCTGCAGACAGGCAAGGACACAGCCATTGAAATAGTTGACATCCATTACACTAAACACCTCTTCAGGAAGAAGCTCCCATTATTAAACAGATATCATAAATGTTAAACTGACTAGCACAGATGTTAACGTTAGCCGTATAGCTATTAGCAAACTAGCCAACTACAGGAGACCACAATCTAGTGTACTCCTAGTACCGGTCTCAAGCCTGGAGAACTGGGCAAGTTGCGTCCGGAGGGGCTTAACATTTTTGGAAAGTCAAATGTGCAAAAAAGAGAACAAACCTCCCTTTTCCGATAGCTACATTTGCTAACTGTGAAGCTATCATTAACGTAGCAGCTAATAATCGCTAATAATAAAACGATAACCTTACTGTGGAACCTGTATAATCTGTAACATTATTAGACAGTGGTTATTTAACGGGATAAAACACTTATTTCTGTCTAAAAAGCTATGTTTCCCAGTTTGAAGCTGGGAAAAGTCTAGCATCAACTGGCAGCATTAATGGTAGCCTGCCGAACTAACTCCATTTGATCAGCAATGAATATAAGGGGCTTTCTTTTTCTCTTTTTCTTTTTTTTTTTTTTGCATTACTTTAACATAAAAACAGAATTGGCACTGATGTTGTTGATTATATCTAAAAATTGTTGGTCATTTTTTGCCCCTGGTGTATCAAAAGTAATTGTTTCCTGGGTATTGGCATCGAGTTTGAAACTCTAGTACCGTGACCACCCCAGCCAGATGTTTTGGAAACTTTTCACTGATTCACATCTTGGGTTTCATGTAAAATGGGGCTCTGAATGTTGTCAAGTCTTTCTTTAAGAGAGGTTGTGTTAAAAAACATACAGAGACTTATGTGGTTGTGAGCACATTTGAGCTTTCAATTAAGGGCAACTTGACTACGACATTTCCAGGTTTTAATTAACTTGATAACATCGAGTGAGTTCACAGTTACCACAGCCGCATGTTTGGGTTTTCCTTATTTTCCCACGTAAATAACAAACAACTACACATGTATATATCCTTTGGTACTTCACCTCATACATAAGCATCAGTGCTGGTGAAACAAGCCCACACTGACAGCAGGCGCTACAGTCCGTCTTAAGGAACCATTAAAGTTGGATGAGTGAATTTGCTCTATAAATAGAAGCTTTTCTCCTGCAGGGACTGATGATTGAGCATTGTTGAGAACACAGACGCAGCTTGTTGCGGTCTCAGATGTTCCTTAACACTTGATTTCCTCAAGTTGCAGTTCCTTTTTCGCCACATTATTGTGCTAATTATTTTTCGCCACGTTCCACTTGAGTTGCTCGCGGCTCTGACCGCACAACCTCAGCCCAACGCGAGCGCTGTTGAATCTCCTCCCAAGTGCGTGACACAATGGTTTCTGAATATTATTGACTATTTTAAAATGCTTATGACCGCTTATGGAGCGTTTGCTTGCTCGTAGCTTTTGCAGCCAAGTAAGATTTTGTGGACAATATTTCCTGCAGCGCTGCTCTTACAGTGTTGATCTTCAGGTAATTTCATATGTATATATATATATATATAAATTCAGTTGTAGACAGCAGCATACACTGACATACAGGCAGAACAGCGATGCAGTCAAAAAGAAGAGTGTCATTGTATTTCTTGCCATGCTGAATTTTTCAGCTCAATATTTTTTCTATATTTCCCTCAAAAGCTGAGACTTGCTGCCTGGGGTCGTTGCTATCTGCCATAACATGAAATGGGTTTGTACTTTGTGTACACACATGCAAACCAATGTTACAGTTAGACTCTGAACTGGTTTTCATTTTCATGTTTTATAGAGAGACTTTTCTGTTTTGAGCTGACTGTAAAATCGTATGACTGCAGCGTTCCAGATATGATCTTGGCATGGAAATTTACACTGAATCTGTCACTCTGCGTGATGATTCTGATCCCTCTCTCATGTCTTTTTTTTTTTTTTTTAATCGTATAAGCAAGGTGGGGACAAGGATGGGGGAAATCAGCCGAGAGAGACCCTTTTTTTCTGTAATGGTATTAAAAGAGTAAAAAACAGCCAATGCATATTTCAAGTTCTTTTAGGGGAAAGGAAAAGTGCTGTCTGGCTGTTCTAAAATTTTAGCTTTGCCTACTGAGGTCAGGAGTTCCATGCTTGAATGCCCGTATTTGCATCTCTGGCTCGGTCTGGCCCAGTGAGGAAGAATGAGCTGTTGCGTCTCCTGTGATGTGCTGAAGTGAGAATGTACAACAGCATTCACTGAACTGCACGCGCTCCACTGATCTCAGCGTAAAAGTATTTCGCTGCAGAAGGGGGCATGCCTTCTCCCACAAAAACTATACATATGCAAAACCGCATGAAGATGTGGCCAGGCCTTAATGGGAGCCCATGAATAACTCCATTGAGACAAGATAAGCAATACAGTCATGCAAAAATGTGTTGACTTTATTTACATTTTCAGTGCGGCGGTCCTTTCGCGACTTTTTTCCCATTTATTTCGGTTCCTTTTGGTCGTCTTCACGCTGATCGCCTTATCGCCACGGTTTTTCATCCCCCAATTATCATGCAGGATCATAACAACAATACTAACCACAGGCGTTTGGAGTGTCTGGGCTACGTGACCCTCGTTTGTCATTCCCAAGCTACTACGCTCTCAATACATGCAGGCAAGGTGAAATCTGCACCACTTTCTCATATTTACATATGAACTAATGATTCCCCCGTGGGCACACTGTGGCCTTCCAAATACTCTACATGGTGCAACCAAGGGTGATGTATGGTACTAGTGGGCAACTGAAGCTGGTGACTAACTCAGTATGATACATGGTTTCGTAGCGTAATTGCAGCTCCCAGCTGAATAGGCCATAAGCCAACAGAGACCTACTGACCTTGGTGGAAGTTAAAATGGGCCCCATGCCTCTACATGACCCATTTTGTCACTGAAAATCTTTGCTAGGCATTAAAAAAAACACTCTGACAGGCTGTTGTGAATGGACCCATTTGCGCTCAGTTACTACATACTGTAGGGAGGGATGTCAGGAAAGCAGCTTGTGCAGCACACTATGAAAGATATCACACATACATGAAAGTCAGCACTGTAAAAAGAAGTAAGCAGTGCTTTACTAATGCTTAAATATGGCATCAAAAGAGCATCAAACATTATCAGGCAGTCAGCTGCTTCTGTGGTCTCCGTACAATCTGTTAGTTCCAGGAAGCAACAATAAACAAACCACACGTCTGCCTAATTCAGCCAGCGCTGGTATATACTGTCCCACTTTATCAGACACACGTGGTGGAAATCTGCTCCGGTTGTGGTGTGCCACACAAAGATCTTGTCGAAGAATTATACGCCATCTTTCAAAAAGCCAGATGCTGCCCTCTTTGTTCTCTATCACCCGTCTTCCTACCCCGTCAACGCTAACAGCTGTTCTCTCAAACGGCAAAGGCAGGAAACAGATAATTGAAAATGTCGATCTCATTAATTATCAGGGTGAAAGTTGAAGAAGCAGCTTTCATTTAGGGAATAAGCGGCTCATTCGGATTCAGACCCAAGTGCTTACAAAGCAAAATCACATTGTATGGCAAAACCTATACACGATCCTTACAGCATTGGCTCAAAGCACCAATAATCAATGCTTCAACATTACGCCAAGTAACTGTGTGTATGTGAGAAGGGTTAGCCATGCCTAGAGCGAACCATCAAAAAGCTTTTCAGTTCCCCTACAGGGTAGCTTATTTTGGGGTTTTAGGACTTATTAACATCTAGCTGGTAAAAATGCAGTACTGTGAAAAAAGCTGGAGCCACCCCTCATATATTTATATATTCCAAAGATAACCCAGTCTGACAGGAGTGCATTGTATTTTTGCATCTACAAGTTTATTTGCAAAGATCTATTAGCTGAAAACTCGGAATATCCTGACATGGTGTGCACTGTTTTCATTGAGGAAACCAGAGAAGTGGAGTCTGATTGACAGCAGCTACATTTGCATGGATGACAATGATCCCAGACAAACTGCTAATGCAATAAAAAACATACCTGGATAGAGAATCACACAATGAAACACTTCTCAGTCATCGATTAGCCTCCCCATAGCCCGGACCTCATCTTTACAGAACAAAAGGCAGCCAACATCCAAAGAATAGCTTTGAATGTCCTTCAGGAAGCCTGGAGAACTATTCCTGAAGACTGCTTCAAGAAATGACAAAAATGCTTATCTAAGAGAGTTCAGGCTGTGTCTGCGAATAAAGGTCGTCATACCAAATATTGACTTTCAAGGTTGTTAGAATTGCACAAATTCTGTTTTTTTTTGTTTTTTTTTTATCACAAGATATTGAAGTGAGTCAATATAACATTCATTTAACCAGGCACTTCATCAAGAGCACATCCCATGTAGGGGTACCGAGGAAGAAATATCCAAAGTTAATCAGCAGTACACATCTAAAAGCGCCTCAACGCACCCAGTAAATTTTGAGTTGAATTCTGCAGAGAGCATCTATGGCAGCATTATCACAGACAGACGCAAACTTCCATACAAGAAAACCTTTATGATGCGACGCAAATCAAACGTAAACTAGTGTTCCCGTTGTAATAAGATCAGTGAACAACTTCACTTAATGTTAAAGACAAAACTAAAGCCTTTTATCTGAGCAGCGTATGCCTTATCTCTGAAATACAACTCGGCTGTCAAAACTTTTTAAAGTTTCTAGCAACTCAAAACAACAGCACGAAGCATTACTCACAAAGAGAGGAGGATTTCATAGAAATTTGGTGACTAAGTGGTGCAGATTACAGTCGCTTGCATGGCAGACTTAAAGCTCTCTTCCTGGTCCATTTAGTGAGGTGCCAGCCACTCTTGTACCTGTAACACACACTACAACTCCTAATTGATTTTACAAGGCAGCTTAGGCTCTAATTGCTGATTTGCCTGGGGAGATTCTTGATCCAAATGGCTTAGCAAGTTCTTTTGTGGCGTGCTGTTAGGAGATTTTCATTCATGGGAGAGTAGATGGGACGGGGATTGAATGAATGCATCAAGAGGCAAGTTGTGTACTGCGTTTAGAGTAAACAGATGCATTCCACGTACCCTGCATCATTCATTCTATATCTTGTTTCAAAGTTGTCTTTTTTTTAATATTTTACATCTTACATTTCTTTACAAAATGTAAGATGACGATGGTGATGATGATAACTACTGGACTTATTCCTGACTGCAAGATTAAGAGATGAAGAAATCAGTGCATTCTGGTAAAGACATGCAAAAATGCTTTTAAGGATTACATTTCGCAAACTCTTCAAGGCAAATCTCCTTGAATCAGAAATTAATTGGCTCGAGTTTAGAGTAAACGTCTCTGTTTAAACACTGTTTTAACTTTTGCCAGGGCAGATGAGTAACAGGATAACAATATTAAAAAGATCTGAGCGATACAGCACTTTGAATTCCAGAGTAATTGATTTAATTCCCTTCACTTAATCAGCAGCGAGGCACGCTAACAATAAAAAAAAATTTGATTCTCTGCATGATCAAAACTCCTTATCTCCTGCTTCCTTTTGATACCCGATGAAGCCTAAATCAAAACACATCAATAAATTGTCTTAATGGTCAATCGGCGCCACGCTAGCAAATGCATCAATTGGCATTAATCACTGCAGCAGAAAGTCTCATTCAAATTCACATTATTGAATGGCCATTAAGCTGATGCGGTTGGTTTTTAACACCACTGCGTTAAAGCAGTCACATGACGCTGCAGTAGCGAAGGCCAGTGGAGTCACGCGGCTTCAAGCTCTGTAGCTAATCCATAGACAATGGGAAGAATGCTGACTTGGTGAACAGATGCATTTGCCATTTTCACTTTTATGCTCCACTGGGTTTTTTTTAAAGGTCCAGAGTTATCAGCATTACTGGACAGTAAGGCTTATTTTAGTGTAAGATTTCAAAAATGCAATACCGCTAAAGGTCTGTGCCCCCCCCCCCTTTTTTAAAAAAATTTAGAGCTACAGCAGCTTCTCAAGTTATGTGACATCACAGTTAAGGAATATATGTTGATGAAGTTAATCCAAAGTAGCTTATCCCACTATAATATTATGGCCATTCCTCTTAGGCTGGCATGGTGTTGCAGTGGTTAGTGGTTCTGGGTTTAAATCGAGTGGCTGGCTGTGGAGTTTGTCATCCTGTGTATCCCAACTTCCTACCACAGTACAAAGATGTGCGTTAGGTTAACTGGTCATTCTAAATTTTGTGTCCATAAGCATGAATGGTTGTCTCTACCTCTGTGTTATCCCCGCGATAGCCTTGCAACTTGTTTAGCGCGTACCCCGCCTTTTGCCTTACGACACATGGACCCATATCATTTAAAGAAGTTATTTATTTGTTTTAAATATAAAGTTTTTCATATTTTTTCCCATCCATTTGGCTCATCTGTAGCAGGGGCCTCACGTAAGGTGATTTCTTGCAGATAAAACTAGTTTTACCCCGTTAGTTCTGCCCCAGTACACCCTTCCATTCATGTGCATTTTTATTAGCGATTATCTCTCATGCAGCCATTTTTATGCGTAACACCAGCTCAGGCTCAGAATACAGACATTAAGGTAATTTCCCGGCAAATGAAATTTTTGCAGTGGTCTTTTGTGCATTTGGTTATACTCGATGCACTCCTTGAGAATCTTTTTTTTTTCTTATATAAGATGCTTATTAAAAGAAATCATAATGAGATCATATTAATGGACATTACAAGTAATTAGCCCAGTCAAGCAAATTATGAAACTAAAGGTCATTTTAATTTGCTCATTGGTTTTATTGACGTTGATGGTTTACCTTTCAAAATAAAATGCATTTTTAAAGAAACTGCAAATATGAATGAGGTGAGTTTTAATAAAAATTTAGTTAAAACTTGCACGTCCATACTTGTCACTCTCACTGTAGTGTTACTACGTACTGTAAACTAATACTGCATAAAAATAAAGACATCTTTTAGAATTGCAAGAAGTGCGCATTACAATTCTAATACGATTCAGATATAATAACGTGCCACTGAGGCTTTAAGCACTATTCCAAATATATTCGTCACATCACAGGATCAGAAAACCATGCATTTAATATTTTAAGAACAAAGGTCCCCTTCGAAATCTCAAGGGTGTAGCATGTCTCTGATCAGCTCACATATCCTGCGTTGTTTTGGCCCTCACATCCAAATCTGCTCCTCAAACAGCCGAGAACTAAACAGTATGGGAATTTGATGGGAGTAATCTGACAGAATATATGCAGTTTCATAAGACTAGCCAGGCAGAAAATAGATTGGGGTGGGGTTGTGATTTGGGGAGCGTTAGGGTGGGAGGGGTGGAGGTTACAGAGAAATAATGTGTCACTCACAGTGTTGAAACTACTGCTGCTGGAACCGAGGCTAAGGCATGACCCGCTGCCTGTCCCACGTGATAAAAATGGGGCATCTCCAACTTCCACCTGCAACTTAAATGTTCTTACAGCTAAAAAAAAACAAAAATAGTTAAAAGTTTTGGGGGGTTTTTCTCAAATTTGATTTTGTCTCTAACGCTGACGTAAGCACAGTGTGTGCTTTGACAGAAGAGCAGGGTAATTATTGAAACATATGGATGGCTGCCCCCCCTCTTGACCCCCTCACTAATGATGCTTGGCTATTACAGAAGGGCATGGGAAGGACACTTCTGCCATTAACTGATGTATAGTACCACAAGCCCATGACTTTTTTTTACACTTGTTGGCTACAGAGAAGCAGAACACTGACAAGAAAAAGACACACGACCTTCTTTGCACTCAAAACCATTCATCAAAGAGGAAAGTGAACCTACGTGCTGGATGTACAAACTTTCACTGAAAAACCTGTCACTAAAATCTTCCTTTTCAGTGACGGTTTCACTCCTATCATCATGCTGGGGAAGCAGCATCAGTTAGTGTGTGTGTTTGTGCTTCTCCTGTTTAACATCTATAGATTAATAGCTCAATATTGCCACAGTCTGTGTACAAAATGAATATGCAACATGTATCCTCTACATTAATATATGCTGAAGAGTAGCTGTATTTTACCAGTCCTTGATAGACTAAGAAAAGTTTAAATAGGTTGCTCTCGGTGGATGCTGGTACTCCGGGTTTGAACTCAAAATTACAACAACTCCTTAATCTTTGCCACATCAAAGCCTTTGCATTGGCAGGAGATTCAATTTAACTCTAGACGACCCACTTCAACTCCATTAACTTTCTTTGCAGTGAAAGGGATCGGGGGAAGATGCCTCCTCATAATGTCAGCTCGCTCGGGGCATTTTTTTTCTCCAGCTTGGAAGCTGCAGCTCACTCTCATGTTAATGGACCCAGCGATTACCCTCCACAGTCCATGCAAAACATGCATACATCCCCCAGGTGCATCGCAGTGTGACCCAGCCAACTGGCGCTTTTGTTCATGCAGTCTCGTGGCTATGGGCAAAAGTGATGCTGCTACACAATGAACTAAAAGCTTTGGCGGACAGCAAGATTCCCCAACACAATGGCTGAAGCTGGTCCAGAAACAGCGATTGGAAATAACTTCGCTCCTCCAGCTACATACGGGACTTATGTGATTCAGCTAAAATGCAAAATGGATTCAGCATCAGCACCAGTTAAATATTTGTATAACACCATTATTAAAATGGAAGGCAGATATGTGACACAATACTGTGCAAAAGTCTTGAGTCCCCCCCCCCCC
>VUQG01020883.1:0-10388 GCA_015106755.1 Etia nguti | reverse complement strand
AATAGTTTGTTATTGACGGGGCAGATCAGCAACAGTCACTGTGTACTGGAGGTAAAGTGAGTTGTCGTTCCAGCAGCTATGGACCGCCTAATTGCTGCCCCATGCCTGCGACAGGGAGCTGGTTTAAAATGGGCAGGCCGCCATGGCTAAATGTGTGAGTGAGCTTTTAAAATGATCATCTATGCACCCTGTCTGCCTCTCCCGCTCGTTCACACAGCATGGTGGCTGGAGATGATGGTCGAGGCTGTGAACACAAAGAACTCGCATTCAAAGAGGCAAGGAGAAAACACAAATATTATTAAACCCCTGAGGTCACTGGTATGGGAATCTGCTCTGCTGCGGCAGTACTTTTAATTCAAGTTCTTTCTGTAGGAGGCCATTATATCTGTGTTGCAAGATGAATATTTTGGGTATGTTAATAACACGCTACTTTATTATGGCAAGTTCAAGTGTAATTTTAAGGGCTGTCTCAAAAGGTTTTCAATGAGAAACATGTTTTTTATGTTGCTTATACTACCTCTGCTCCTTGTGTGCAGGAACAACTGAACCCTAACTGGAAACAAACTTAAATGAATGCTGAACAGTGCATTTATGACCCAAGGCATTTCTCTTGTTGCACTTTTGTTTGCAATCCTTGAAATTCAGAATGTGATTAAAGAAGCTGAAAACCTTCATGATATATGAGAAAGCCAACCTGCAATGCTCTCACACTGGGATGTTTCAGATTATAACAAACTGCAAAGGCTCTTCTTCCTCTTCTTCCTCCTCTTCTTCCTCTTCCTCCTCCTCCTCCTTCTTTAGGTGTCAACACAGTAAATCATCTACCTCTGTCTCTGTCCAAAGCCCCAATCTAAACCCTATTGAACATTTGCGGATTACGCTTAAAACCAAGGTCTGTGCCAATTCTGCCAAGAAGGATGGTCAAATATCCAGACAGAATTATGCCAGAAGCTTTTTAATGGCTACCAAAAGCATGCAGTTTAGCTGTAACCTGCTGAGAGGCATCTTACCAATTATTAGTGGAGGTATAAGTATATATTTGAGCCTGTATGTGTACTTTTAGCCATGTGTGGATTAGAGAAAATCTAAAATAACATCAAACTTGTGCACTTAATTCTTGTTTTTTTAAAGTCACTAAAGACATATGCTGTTTAATCATTCCACCCTGGAAAAAAAAATGTTTAAAGAAAACATCAAAACCAAAACCACCATGGCATTCATTCTCATAATCAGTATATGTAAACTTTTGAAAACAACTGTATAACACACAAATGACATGTAGTGTATGAGGACTTGTTTTCAAATGAAAAAGTGGAACTTTTTTTTTTTTTAACTTTAGTTAGACTTTTTAAATCTGCTAAGAGTACAACAAACATGTTGGACTACAGAGACAAGTCTGTGAATGCAATGATGTTATTTATGCTCTTGCTTTATTATGCATGCATCTGAATAACTGTTTCCAGGCTGGTGTCACTAATAAAAGGAGGGAATTTGTCAGTGGAGCTTGGTGATGAATGCCAGGAGGCTACTTGTTAAATGTCTAACCCTTCACAGAACAATGACAGAAAGATGTTTTATGACATAGGCTTACAAAGTTAAGAAGAAGAAGGAAAAAAAAACAGACTGTGCACTCTCACCTCACAAAAATCTCACAAAATTTGCAAATTCTGAGTTCTCGTCTGTGATCTTAGCTAAGCTGTCTTATGATATCCTGCCTATGGGAACAAGTCTGATAGACACTTCCACAGCAGTAGATCAAAATTTTCAAAGACACAATTTTAAAGAAAAGTTTATATCAGGGATTCTCAACTTGTGTTTTTTCTAGGGGCACTCTTGCACAATGATATGAGGCTGATTATAAATAAACAATATTATTTATCAGATAAAAATGAAAAAGGCAGCAATAAGCCCCTCACTCATCTTTGATTGAAAATATGGATGGATGGATGGATGGATGGAAAATGCAGATGGAAAAACAATTGCCACATACACATGATCAGATGGATAGATAGATACATAGATGGATGGATGTTTTGGTATAGAGTGGTGTTGAGGGACTTCTTCAAATAACATGAGCTGGGTTTGGGGTGTTTGGTATATTTTCCATTAGTTATCAGTTCAGTATTAGAATACATTTCATGCTCACTTGGTAGATCCACTAATCCTGTTCATAAAAAAAATGTGATTGAGTATCATATGATCAAGCAGTTATTCTGTTTTCCCACTGAAACTTTTGCAGTGAGGCTAAAAATGAATAACTCTCAAATTAACATGCATGAAAAATTCTATTTTCATGCCTGTTAAGTACCATCATGAACAAACGAGATGTGCTTTAAACTTGTATGCTTTTGTGTGCAACAATTTTCCAGCTGCTTACCTGTTTGCGCTGCACGATCGTCTCCTTAGTGGTTGCCGTGGCAACAATAGCCCTGTTGCTCCCTGGACTGAGTTGCAGGGACAGAGAGAGCCCAGACACCAACTGCACCCCGAGCTGTGTCACACTCACTTTATCATCCACCACCCTGATGCTCGTCTCAGCCAGGACCGCTGACGTCAGAGGGGACAGCACCTGCAACAAGTTCATCCTTCTTCCAGCTAAAGATGGATAATGCAAAATGCTCACACCACACTCACACACACACAGTAAATGACTCACCTGTACAGTAGTAGTGCCCACAGCCCTTCCTTGCAGCACCACCCCATCCTGCACCCTAGCTATATCCGGATCTGCTACGTTTAGAGAATAGCGTACAAGGTTGGTCACATCTATCTGCCAATAAAAACAAACAGAAGGTTAAGCATTGTGTGGCAAAAGATCATGTGACTTTTAATCATAGTTAGCAAAAACATACAGAGAAAACCTATCATCCTCTTCTTTTGAAATGTGACAGTGTATAATTACTATGACTTTCCTATTCTTACAAAGCATGAATCTGTTGAATGGGCATGTCAAGCCTTGTAAAACCTGCTGACAAGTGAGCTTTATTTGGAAATGTTAAAATGCTTGTACCTGCCAATCAGAACCCAGAAAGTATTCAACAGGTTTTTCCCCAGTTAGCGGGTCTGGTAGTGCCTCAGTGTCAGGCTGGGCTACAAAGGGTGCGACCACCCTTACTGTAGAGTGCTGATACTGTAGCATGCAACCCCTGCCTTTCCTCATCTCCTCCTCTTCTTCACTGTCCCATGTAGACCTGACACAAAAAAAAGCATAGGAAAACAATGAGCTACATGTTTCTTTCAGACAGGTGGATATAGAAGTATATTACCTTTTTAAATATGTTTAAATATATACAATAGTAGACACTAAGCACAGATTATCAGAATGACTGCAAGCTTTGTGAATATATATGTGTTGCAGTTAAGAGTGGAGAAAATATATAAACAAAGCCAGACTTGCTATCTCTACCTGCTTCCAGTGGTGTACATACAACTGACACACAAAAAAAAATCATTTATTTATTCTTTAACAATAAGTACTGGTAAGCTGAAGAAAAATATTGGAGACCAGCAGTGAAGCTGTTGCTACTATAGAGGCACAATGCATGCTGAGTGACCTTTTCCGCTAAATGAATTGAAGTTAAATTAAACAGGATCCCACGGCTGAGTGGTTTGTTTATGGGTGACAGAGGTTAAGCTGTGAACCATCCTCAAACCCCTCAGCAATGATCATATAATTATCATACACGCAGCTGGTCTGCCACACACTGCACCACAGGTGTGCTGGAGGGTTGGAGAATATGTTTTTACACTGCAGGCGCAAAGTTCCTGTCAAGAGCTACAGTCCCAATAAACATCATTATTATATAGCCTAAGGTGAGAGCTTAACGTGATGGAAATGCTGCTTAAATCAGCGTGACTCAAAACCAGACAGCAAAGTTAGTTTAAATCTTGTTCATGAAAATGATCAGCATCTTGCTGGCCTTCCTTTTGCAGGGAATGAACAGGACTTATTTTTTGCTCCATAGAAACACTTGTCTTATAGTTCTATGCAGAACTTTTGAGCCACCCCTTATTTCTTGATATTTTGCTTCAAAGGAGTCATACTTTTTTTTGTACTTTTTAAAAGAGGTCATGAGCAATAATTCTCCAGGCTTTCTGGAAGTCTTTCAGAGTTTTTTGGAGATTGGCTGCTTTTTCACTTCTTCTCTATCCAGTTCTTGCACTTTGTAATACTGGCCTATGAATCATTCACCCTAAAAAAGGTAAACTCAACTCATAGGATGAACCAGGGTTGTGTCTGCACATAAAAACTAAAACTTAGTAAAGAAATTATTTTAAATTGTATCCTTTGTTACTAGCTGCCTATCAAAAATATCATTTGTTCCCATTTCTTGTGTTTAATCTATAAAAAAAAATGCCAATGATAACACAGTTTAATATGCATTAAAATAATATTTTTGCACCAAACAGGTGATTCCCAAAGAACTATAAGCCAAAAACGTGGCATATCACAAAATGGGTGTGCAGTGGACAAGTGTAGAACAAAAGAATAAGTGGTCTTGATGCATTCTCAATCATCCAGGAAAGTAAATCTCCAAAAGTTGATTCTGTTCATCTGGACGTAGCGTTTTGTGGGAGAAACGTTTTGTCACTCATCCAAGTGACTTCTTCAGTCTCAGCTGACTGCAGGTTTAGAATAAGTGACATCCGTAAAAAACTACCTACAAGAGATAAACAGTATCTGAAAATCACATCCACCAAAGACCTGAAACAAGGCCTGAGAAATGCATCTGGCCCTTCAGCAGATCCATCTACTATTTACTGAGTCTATCAATCTTTCATGAAGCCATTCTCAAAGGAAACAGAGAGAAAAGGCTGAGTAAACTTTATTTATACAGCACCAGTCACAGGTCAAAAACTACAAAGTGCTTTACAATAAAAACAGGCATAAGAAACACAGAAGATAGAAACATAAAACAGCATATATATAACATCATACAACAAGTTAAAAGCCAGTCTAAATAAATGAGTCTTCAGCTGCTTCTTAAAAGAATCAACAGAATCAAGACAGCACAAACATGGAGGGAGGGAATTCCACAATCGGGGGGCCACAACTCTAAAGGATTTATCCCCTCTGGTCTTGAAATGAGTTCGTGGGATCGTTAACAGCCTTTGACTGAAAGATGTCGGACTGCGAGAAGAGGTGTAGGGTTATAGGTCTGAAATATAGGCTGGGACTTGACCACGCAGGGCTCTTTCATGTGTTGGTTAAAACCCTAACAGCAGCATTCTGTACCAACTGGAGACGGTCAAGATCCTTCTTATTCAAACACGCAACAAGGCTGTTACACTAATCAAGACGAGATGAAATAAAGGCATGAATAATCATCTCTAATTCAGCTTTTAACACAAGAGTTCGAAGCTTAGAAATTTTTCTAAGTTGAAAAAAACAGTTTCTCATTGATCCATGAGAATGGCTCTCCAATGGCATGGCTGAATCAAAAATAATACCAAAGTTTCGGAGGTTTGGTTTGACAGAGGTATGCTAAATCACACAATAAGGGGTCTAAAAATAAGTGGCAACAGAGTTCATAGAGTAACAAATCCAAATCTGGAAATTTTTGGTTAAAACTATTGTCAATATGTACAGAGGAGTTCAGAAGAGAAGTGTACAACCGTGAATGTCAACAGCCACCTCTAAAAAACGGTGGATGCTCTGTCACAGTTTGGTGCTGCATTTCATTCACTGTCAACCTGTAAAATTTGTGCGGGTTACAGAGACTTTACTACATCACCCGCAAACTGTGACAAACTGCAAATTTTGGATGTGGTCAAAAAAATGCCTATAAATGCCTATTCTTATAGTTTAAACCCTAAATATGCATTTGGGCGGCATCTTAGGGATTTAAGAAGAACAAAATAAAACAGAGAAACACTTGACATAGCAACACGCTGTAAACTGTTATGACGTGTGAATGCTGGACTGTATCTGCCAGAGATGGAAAAAGGAGAGATAAATAACAATCTCATATTGGGTACCCTCCAAAACTTTGAGTACATGAGTACTTGACCACACCAAGCCGCTTCTTCCTCTAAAAAAAACTAAAAAACTAAAAAACTGCCAAGGATCTTTGCGATTTTTCCCGCGAACAAATATTAGTTTGATTCTAAAGAAGAATCTAAGGTTGCAAACTCTGAACCATGACTTTGCAGGGTATACTGTAGTCAGATTTTGATTCACCTTGCAATACCATCTGCATCTGAGAGAAATGAACAAACTTTTGACTGCCCTTCAAGAAGTCTGGAGAAGCTAAAAACTTCTTAATCATGAGAAAGCTGTCTAAGGGAGTTCAGACTGTGCTGACAGACAAAATGCTCATAACACACATGACTTTCAAGCTCATTAGAACTGTGCAAACTCTGTTTTTGCTCTTTATACTGTATTTCCATGTATGTTTGTACATGTTTTAATAAATCACTGCACCTATTTCCCAATTTTCAAGCAAAATGTAAAGAAATGAGAGGCAGAAAAAGACTTTTGCACAATGATGTATATTTTGCCCTTGATTTCAGATTTCAGAGAGTGTTTTTTAAAAAACACTGTAACACAAAACTTTGAGATTTCTATGTTGCCTCACTTTTCAATTAGTTTTTTCAATAACCCTTAAACCAGCACGCCTTTTTTAGGATTGCTAGGCTGCAAATCAATAATCACAGTATTAGTGTTAATTAAACCATATAAGTGTTCATTGATTACAAGTGTTTTACATTCTACAAGTGTTTAAGAGTTTATTTTGAAACCAAAAGAGAGTAAAAAACATGCTGAGGTGAAAATTTTCCATGAATCTAAATAGTTTAAGATATAAACATATGAAAAACCCATTAAAAAGTCTGACCTTAACTTTTGCCTCCATTGTATATTATATATGCACATGTAGTGTAGTCCACAGCATAGGAAAATAACATTAAGCACCTTTATTACTTACAAAAGTGAGAGAAAACTAGAGAATAGTCAGTACAATCACTGTTGAAATTTCACAATACTGACTTATTGTCCCTTTGAGCCCAGAGCTGGGTAGTGAATGTTTTGGGAAATGACAGCCCATCAGGTGGCCATCATCATTAGTATTGAGTGGGGAAAATAGTGACTTGTATTGAGTAAAATCCCACTAACCTTTACCTCCAGGGCAATTGTGTTGCCTTTACACTCGCCTGCTCACTAATGTACCAAACACAGATGTGATGTTGTTTGTTATGACTGACTGTAAAGAGTGCACAGATGGATATTAGAAACACACCACTCAGTATAATGTCATTCAATTCAACACCACCATTAACAGTCTCAACATGTACCAGCTGATTGTTTCTGAGGCAGTGTCAACAAAAACATAAAAAAAAACAGCAAAGATTTCTTACAGGTTGAACATCAGCTTTAGACTTGAACCTGCTTTTTATCTGAACTACCAAATATAATAGAATAGAATAGAATAGAATAGAATAGCCCTTAATTGTCATTGTACATGTGCAAGGAATTTGTGGAGGATGGTGTTAGCTGAGACTTCCATTCTTATACGTCAATGGGAACAGCTTTTAGTCTTGACCTCTGTAAACAGTTTCCTGCTGAGTTTATGGACTCAGTCACTCATTTTAGGTCATACTGAACAAAAGATTAAGTCTGTTTTGTACATCTTGGTAATACCATGCTTCAAAATTAAGGATTCTCTGTCATATGAAACTTGTCAAGCGCAAGTTGCTATCCAGTGAGTGAGTGGTTTCACAGTCAGACCTACTCCTCTTTACATCTTGTTTTTACTCTTCTTTGCAGGCAAGATGGCAATGGCAGAAACACTAACGGCAAGACTTATACACAAGACTTTGGAAGCCAGTGGTGACATCACGGTAGTGACTTTTATTCTTCTCTATGCTATAGATAAGGTTAGCCAACCTTTATTGATGATGCATAAGTAAACTTCTATGTAGACAAAGGCTTTGGGACTTGACTCAGAACTTCAAAGCAAAGTCTTACAGGTAAGGTAGGTGACAGAAGGTAACAGAACCTCAAGGAACAATAGATGTATGGCAGCTGGTCAGGCCTTACCTCCTGTTTCCAGTAGTAACGGGAACCCTCCAACCTTTGATCTGGCTAAGCTCAGGGTCAGCCACATCAATACGCAAGGGCAGACGGGGCATCCATACACTCATCTCCAGCTGGGCACTCAGAAAACCATATGTAAAGTTGAGCATTATCCTACTTTTCCCTCTGGTTTCCTTCCCATTTAGATATACGTAGTTGCAGCGCTCTGACACCTGGAAAGAAAAAAAGAAAAGAAAGATAAAGGACAAAGGCCTCAAGAGCGATGTCTTGGTTCACAAACTCAGAGTTGCACGAAAACTTTGTAAATATGGCGAACAAGAAAGTTATTTTAAAATGTAAACAGGAGTCACTTGACCAGAACTGGGAATGGACTGTCATCTAGTGATGTGAAATCAATATATTCTCTGGATGTACCCCGGTGAAGGTCTTTCAATGTAAAGCCTATGCAAACTGAATAAGTTTGAATACATGGATGATGAGAGTGTAGAGGGGACAGACGCGCCAAACCCAATAAGGCAAAACCACACACATGCCAACATTTTATTAATTTCACACCACTTTCAAAGTCTGGACTGGGAATTGCAGCGTGTTTGTGTTTATGTCATGTAAATTCACATCTGTGGTCTCTATGAAACCGTTACCGAATGTAAATTAGCTCTCCCTTATGACTGTTCCTGTAATGCCTTACTGTAGGGTTGGAGTGCCACAATCCCCACCAGCGAGCGCAATGAGGTGAGACACAGCAGTTGGTGTGTTTTATTTAAGATTGGAGGCCTATCTCCACTGCCGCCGTACTTATCTTAACAAACCAGTGGCTCCGCAGAGGTAATTGGAGAGCACTAGACTGGAGAATAGAATGGAGCACTGGAGAGAGGGAGGCGAAAAGGAAGAGGAGGGAAAAAGTGAGGAAAAAGCAGGAGGAGGAATGAATTCTGAGGTAAGTCGAGCTGAACTCTCATGGAAATGATGACAGAGGGCAGTCCATCATGCTAACTGGTCATGACTCAGATTTCTTGGGCAGCTCTCCAATTCAACTTCCTCTTCTATAGTCAGCAGACGATTTGACGGTGGATGTTGAGGGATGCCACATCTGCTGCTAGCAAACAGATCAAATTTATTTCTTTTTAACTTGCCACCCATCACCTTCATGTGATAGCACAGGAAAGAATGCACCAGTTGTAAATGTTCACCTGCCTCATTGATCCTTTATCCGACTTAGATAAATGACAGTCTGTGGGCCTGAACAGTGTTTTGTGTAAACATGAGTTTCTTTTTTATGCAACATGTTACTAGTCAAATAGTTATGTTGTCACTTTATTACATATGCTTTCAATTATCTGTATAATGTGCAGACTTCAAACTATCGATTTACTAGATTGACTATTTATCATGTCAAAAGTTGCAGAGCAGCCCACAAATTTAAGGGGTGAAGATACAAACATTAATTCAAATTTACTCCAGCAAGGGACAAGAGTGTGACAGGAAAAAAATACAGGCCAGCAACAACTACCCACACCATGATATCAAAGCTCACCAAGGATGTGGAAAGACATATACTAACCCTAATTAAAAGCTGGTTGCAAAAGATCCTTAGACTCAAAGTGGGTGTATCCTTTCCATAACCAAGAAACTAAAACTTTTATATTTTAAAGAGCCAACAAGTAGCAGTTATACAATCACATTACATTTTTCAGTAATATAGTAATATAAACGTACTGTATTGCTTTACTAAATCCAGTAACCACATTACAATTGTAGCTATGTTATTACATGTGTCATAAAGCTTCAGTTATCTACATGATAGACAGATTTAAAAAAAGTCCTATGTCATTTCTCCTCCTACACACTTGCTCTTCAATCAGCTGAATTCGATTAATTTCCAAGGAGGAAAACATGGTGGTGCGGTCTACAGTTTTTCAGATACAGTGGGATGCAAAAGTTTGGGCACCCCTGATAATTTTCACTATTTTCCTTTATAAATTATTGGTTGTTTGCATCAGCAATTTTATTTAAATATATCATATAGTAGATGAACACAATTATATTTGAGAAGTGAAATGAAGTTTATAGGATTTACAGGAAGTGTGCAATAGTTACTTAAACTAAATTAGGCAGGTGCATAAATTTGGGCACCCCAACAGAAAAATTACATCAATATTTAGTAGATCCTCCTTTTGCAGAAATAACAGCCTCTAAACGCTTCCTGTAGCTTCCAATGAGAGTCTGGATTGTGGTATTTTGGACCATTCCTCTTTACAAAACATCTCTAGTTCATTCAGGTTTGATGGCTTCCGAGCATGGACAGCTCTCTTTAACTCACACCACAGGTTTTCAATAATATTCAGGTTTGGGG
>VUQG01020882.1:0-10220 GCA_015106755.1 Etia nguti | reverse complement strand
GGAGTGACGAAACGTTTCTCCCACAAAACGCTACGTCCAGATGAACAGAATCAACTTTTGGAGATATATTATTTAATCTTAAAAAAAAAAAGGAGATTTCCCGCGTACCACCAGAAAGAGCCCCACAGCTTAAGAACCACTGCTCTAAATCACATATGCAATTACAGTTCTAGTGCCTCATTCAACTTTGTGCTGAAATCTGTTTAACTTTAAGTCAACCGTCTGCAGGTCAAACTGATCAATGATCAGCTGATGACTCTTGACTTCTTTTTAAATATCCAAAAACTCGATTTCTACTTAAGTGCACATATACTATATTAAAGAGAACCAGAAGAGGGCAGCAAGAGCTCATTTAGTCTGTTACATCTGCAGTTTCAGAAAAGGTCAACCGACTTGTCAGAAAGCAATATTCATCACATTATACAAACTTATAAAACCATAAAATCTTCTCTTATAGAGAAAATGAACATTTCAGCAAGACTATTTTTTTACAGTATAGATTTATATTACATACGCACTCCAAGCCACCATCTCCTCCTCACCTCGCTAACAGGGGATTTGTCACTTTGCTGAACTCTAAGCACATAAACCTGCCGCCAGGTTTCAGGACCCGCAGAGCCTCCTGCAGTGCCTGAAACAGTCAGTTATTAATTTAATGTCAAAGAATACAAAAACTGTTATTCTAAAAACACAGTTGCTGGATTCATCTCTTATTTAAACTGAGAATAAATTAGTAAGGAATAAAATTTGACTGGAAACAGAAAATAAAGCGTGTAAAAACACAACCTTTAAAGTAACTTACCTGATCTATATGAGTAACGTTTCGAATGCCGAAGGCAATGGTGTATATATCGAACTGGTCATCATCAAAGGGCAGTTCCTCTGCGTCGCCAACCACCCATGATAGACCTGATACAAAGTGACAAAGAAAACACACACAAGCATGAATTCTGTGGGTTATTGGCAGTTTGCAATTCCTCGTGACAGTTTATGCCAATAGCTCTGCCATAATTACAGTGTATGTGTTCGGGTCATGCATGGCTGAACAGAAATCTCCCACACTTATAATTAAACTGTTTGCATCTCCTGTATCCTGTGTGCCGTTCCCACCGCCATGACTTGCAGAATGTTTCAAGCTGAATGGTGGCACAAATTTAATTTACATTTTGTTTTACTTGATCTAAAAGTGTTTACAGTCAAGTTGCAGTGTTTCCACCATTAAAGCTGGGCGCCTATAGCTAATATCAGTGAACGCAGGTTTTTTCTTTAAACACATTTACGTGCATGATAGTCTCCTCCGCTCTGGTGTCAGGTTGACATTGTTGTCGAGATTTCACAATCAAAGAACTTTTTTCCCTGACGTAAGCCAGGTATACACCGCAATTGTGGCTGTCCCACAAGAAAGACTACCAACGTGAAAGAAACGCTCCAAAAAGCAGTGGTATGTAACAGCGAGTTGACTTTTGCAACAGCGTTCCCGCAGCAATATTTTTGTGACCGTGTAGAAATTAACAATGAGCACGCTATATCCCATGTCTCCAAACCAACCGATATAATGCAGTATGATGCAGAAGTTTTGTCTGTATGATGTGTTTAACTGTTACGGCTCCAGAATGGAAGCAGGTGGGATAAATATCTCAGGAATCACCACCTTGCATCGGAACTTGCAATTAAGCACGTATAATGATTGGATAGCGTTCTCAAACAACTCCTTTTTCCCATAAAGCGGTGCCACTCTTGGTGCTCTACCAGTTCTGCATGGTTTCTTTTGAGAACCAGACGATATTTTGACAGGTTTGAGAACCGATTATTATGTGGAGTTACAAGCAGAAGGAAGGGGAATTTCTGTGGGAAGAAAATCATGATGAAGAGAATCTCTGAATCATTGATATATATATATATATATATATTTTTTTTTTTTTTTTTTTATCTGATCCATAGCATTATCATTTATAACTACTTAACAGTCTTGAAATATTACCCAGCATGTCCATGTCATACACGTAGGTGTAAGACATCCACTTGTTCTGCTGGGACATGTTAAAATGAAGGATAACTTCTGCCATATTATTGCTGAGAATCAAAGACGCTGATCCAGCTCTTTCCACAGAAGTATAGTTTAGTGACTCAACCAGTATTTCATCATCACAAACACTGGTAGGAGAGACAGAGGAGATACAGACTCAAAGCAGTGTTACAGCTCATTGTACCTTATTTGTAAATAAAGCTCTATTTAAAAATAAGAATACCTGATAAACACAGATAGCTGAGGATCCTTCTCTAAAGTGCTGAATGACCAGGAGCAGTTGAGCTCGTTTGTTGGGTAGAGGAGGCAGATAAACTTCTCCTTTATATCTGTAAGGTCTTCATAGGAGTCCTGCTGTGCTGAACTCCGTATGAGAACCATAGCCAACTTCACATACAAGATCAGAACATTGAAACAAAAAAAAGTACCATATTTATATTTATTAGTTAGAGTCATATATTTTTGGACAGTGATGACTTTGTGTAGTTCTGTCTCCGTACACTAACACTGTGGTGCTGGGGTAAAGAGTGGCAAAGGGTTTTCATTTAACAGCAAAAACAAAAACCCTTTACAGCCATTTTTATACATAGGATCATTTATATGTATAAAATTGTAATTCCTGTCTAGATTTCAATGACTTCCTGATTGTTTAATTTCAGATCCACTGTAGTTGTGTACAGAGTCAAAACTACAATAACTGTGTCACTGTTCAAATACTTATGGACCTCATGGTACAAGCACCATGTCTGTATGGTCTTTAAAAGATAAAAGGGTAGGTTTATTCTCACCTCATATTTGTCATCCATTTTCTCTTGACAGACATTCAAAGTGGTCTGAGGGATACAAATGCACACATAGACGCGTATATTAATAAGCATGCAGCATTCATTAGAAAGCACAGAGACGCTGCTGTAGCACTTTTCAAAAAGCAGTTTCCTGTGTTACTTCCCCCTTTTTACATGCGTACATACAGAAGTTGGGTGCTTGCAAGACGTCTCAGTGGTCACATAATCAAACACAAAGAAACTTCTTTCCTCATACAAGTTTTACGTCTTCACTAAGTTACACTGACTTGTGAATTTTAACAAAATAAATGCAATTTTCCATTGCCACCAACTACTTTTACATTTTCCACAGAAAAGAAAGGAAATGATCAGTTTGCTTTACATTCAGAAGATAAATAGTCCCGACTATGATTCACTATTCTGGGTTAAAGCTCTCATATGAATCAAATCGAATAAGAAAGCCACCTGTCATGGTTGTGTTATAGTAACAATACTATAAAAGAAATAATAAAAAGCTGTTACCTTCGGTTGTCCCTCTACTGTCAATGACTGTGATTCTCTGCCTAAGGACAATGACACATTTCTGAACAAAGAAGAAGCATGACGTCACGTACTGTAGATTCAGGAAACTTGGAAATCTTTCTGTGAATTTATTCTCCTTCAATTATGTATGCTGCAACAGCAAGTCAATCAATTGATTGATTATCCATTCATTATTTTTAACTTATTCTAAGTTTAATCATGAGGGCAGCAGACTGAACAGAGTATTCCACACATCACTTTCCCAGTAACACTTTCAAGCTCCACCTGGAGTAATACCAACAGATAGATGCAGTAAAAACAGAATCATACTGTTTTTTTGTTTGTTTGTTTGTTTTTTTACTGTAACTTTTAAAATCTTTACACAGTTGGCATGATTGAAACAGTATTTATTTTTTTCAAATTTCTGGGTTGGGTAAAATTTCTAATAAATTTTTTAATAATCAGCCCAACATATCATACATTTTGTAATAATGCCGATATTATCGACCTACTTGATACTTGAGTTGGAATTAATTTTGCGTTGTAGTTAAAAGGCAGCATGGCCTTTCTGTTTGTGTAAATGACCCCAAACCCCTTTTGGGTAACTGTAACAGGAATCTATTTGATTCAAACATAGCGTTATAGCAGACATAATAACCCACTATCACTAGAACGTGGTTCAGTGCTGTCTCCTCGTAATAATGTCCAGTCAGAGATGTGAGATGATGTCACAGTATTGGAGAACTTTATTGTTTACTATTTATCGTTGCCACACATTAAGCACAAACTCTAGCTGGTGGTAGGAGTGTGGTTCTGAAATTGGTACTAGTAGGAAATAATATAGACATCTCTTCCAATGATTCAGCATCTTTCACATGAAGTATTAAAGTCAATAACACAATATAATAAGCATGAGACAGAAGCAGATGATAAAATAAGATTATAATAATAAGATAATAAGATTATATAGATGAATTATAGCTAAATTGGATTAAATTTCTCATTTGTGGATCAACACCTCCCACTAGTGGACACAAGAATTCACTCAAGTACTGCTATGACACATGGGTGGACACATAGGGGTAGTCTGCAAGAGCAGGTGCATATGTTAACACATTAATTACAACAAGACACTTTCTGGTAAACATTGGTGCTACACATTAACAGCAATTAACTTATAAATGGAAATATAGCCTGTGAAGCCAGGCTACTACTGTTACAGCATAGCTACTCTCGCACTAGCAGTAGTAACAAAGTGTCAACATGGGTGAATTTACTGCCTACAGAAACAATTAAAGCCTATGTTCACAATGTAAACTTACTAGTTTCATGAACACACACAAGGCAGCTTTAGTCCTTTCGTGCAGCTGCCTTCTTTGTGGATAACCTGGGGAAGAGATACATCAACAGTGTCTGGAGTAATAGGGTCCACATCAGCCACATCTGAGGAAACATAGCCCAGGGGCTTCAAATTCAGAATACCCTCAACGTCTGCCAGGAAGTTGGCTTTGTTCACCTAAGTCAGACAGATGTCTCCCCCTTGGAATGTTGTCTGTGGGTAGCTGGCTGAATTCCCATATCTCCAGGCTGCCTGGTCAGTCAAATCACGTATTTCAGCCACTCGAGTCCCAACAAACACTTTGAATGGGCATATGTCTAACTGTAGCCCACATCTGCTGAACAATGATCTTAACTCTAGTGGTGTATGACACAACATAGCCAAGTGGATAGTACTGACTCACTAAAACCTTGTAGACTGTGCGCAGAGTCACTTCAGAATGATCAACAGGGTGGAGCTTAAAGAAACGTCTGTCTGATGAGCAGTGGCAGTGGAGTCCTAGTGCAGCTTCCTTAACATCATGTGGTTGGTGTCATGTATTTGTGATGTGTTCAATGGCAGGAAAAGTGCAGGAAATTACTAAAATCTAGTAAAACAGATTTTACTCTGGGTTACACATGTGTGATCCAAAGTTCAGCACTATCAGATTGAAGCTCTGAGGGGAGGTGGCTGATGATGGAGGGCTGGTTATTGGCTAATTGTCTTAATTCAAAGCCTCCCTGAGCCAGGAGCTTCTGCAACCTTTCACAAGTGCTTTGGTTTCCACTTCTGATGTCAATCACTGGAGACAGTCGTCAACATAGAATGGCCGCATCGCAGTCTAACGAAGATCCTCCCTTGGGTTGCTGTGGTCTTGCACATGCTTTTGTAGAGCACAGATTACACAGTATGGGCTACACATAATGCTGAAGGGGAGTACTCTCCACTTGTAGAAAGCAGGGGGGTCTTCACATTTACAATCCTGCTAGATGAATCGGAGGAGTGGCTGGTCTTCCTTTAGTCGGACCTGATGGAACATCCCGCGGATGTCACTGCTGATTGCAAATGGATGTTGGTTAAACCTCAACAGCACTGCCAGGAGTTGTGGCACCAAAGTACGTCCAGAGAGAAGGTGGTCACTGAGGCTCTAAACACAACTCAATTCTTGCCGTTATGCTGCACCATGTGGCGTAGAATTTACCAGCTAGTATACTCTACAATAATGCAGTACAGTTTGAAAACATAACCTTCCCTTTGTGGTCTCTGAATCTCTGTTGTGTAGGCAAGGACATGCTCTGGTGACTTCAACAACCTCCGCCCTGTACTGCGGAGCAGAGGGAGTACTGCTTTCTTAGGTGCAGACACCATAGACATACTAGGACCCTGTAGGAGTGGTGCTGCATACCGCTTAACTCTTCCAATGTCTACTCCTCTGATTTAGTCTTAAGAGGCTTAAAAGCTTTTTGGTCCTGTCATGACCTGGTGCTGGCTTTGGCAGTGCACCAGGGTAGCACATCCATTTGCCATAGTTTCTTTAACATTTCGAAACGGGTTTGCATTCTGGAACTGACAGGTGGTGAAATAACACTGGTACTTAGTCAAGTGCATGCATTACCTCTTGACCTAGTAAAGGAGTGCACAAGACTCTAGGACTCGATTGCCATTTCTCAGCAGACCATTGGTGATTTTCAATAGGACTTTACATCCTCCTCGTGGTTTGTCAATGTTGTCATTGGTTTCAAGATGGCAGGCGCAGCTACAGGCGGGTTGACGTTGTGGAAAATGTTTGGTGATTCTAATTAATTCTAAGTATAGATCCTGCTTGGAACTAGGAAAATAGGAACAAAGGCAAACGAACAAACAAAGGATAGATATTTAAAAGAGGAGAAAATGGCAAAGATGAAGAAAATCGAAGAAGATTTGGAGATCAAACATCGCACATTAATCCTAATTATTAAATCTTACAACAAGCAGTCAGCAAGTGGCATAATCTTATACTATACATGTGAATAATACTTGACCTAACTATATAGGTTACATGCTTTACATGGTGACCCTCATATATGAATACATTTCAGTGTAGGTCTGTAGTGTGTATGTGGTTAAATGGGGGTTAAATACCATTAAATGGTATTGTAATGATCCTTAAGGTGATTTTATCGTGATGTGTTCAGTATCTCTGTTACATTGTTACTGTTTTTGTTGTGCTGCATGAAAGATGTTGAGTGTGTATTGGGGGGGAAGTTAGTTACTGGAGCTGAAGAGTGAGTTATTCAGGAGAACTCTCCCGAGCATTAACTGCCCTGTTACTGTACCACCTTAATAAACCATGGTGAGGCAAAACGTCTTGTGCTTAAGATTCTACGTGAAAGTTACAGTCTATATGTTCAGTGCAGATAGATATATAGTGTAGTTACATAGATATACATGTCATCCAAAAATCCACCACACTTCCTTTCCTCTCCTCTCTGAAACACTGGTTTCTTTGAGCTGAACTATGAAGTATCAACTTGCGCCTGCAGCTCATATTCAAGCCAGTGTGAAAAGTCGCTCAGTGTAGGAATGGGAATACTCTGAGGGTGACTGTATTACGGAAACTGGACCTCAAACCATGCGGCAGTTTTTCAAGCAACCATGACACTTGGGCCCCACATTCCAGCTCTACAATTCGTTTCTTTCCTAACTGTCCAAGCATACTGACCAGTGAGCACATCTTTAGAGCAAACATACTGAAGGTCTCGGTATCTCCTGACATGACAGATGCCCCATCCATTAACTCTGCAATATGCTGAAGTGCCAGCTGGTGTGGTTGTCTATACTGCTGGCATCCATTGTGTAGGTAAACGGGTACCTATATTTGCTATAGGAGTCAACAATAACCAGGGCCTCCTTTACCTTAATATGATCCACCAATATTTGGAATTTGAAGCGTTCAGTTGCATTTGCTGGAAGAATATTTTCAAGTACAATCCTCAACCATGCAAACTCCTGTGGGTTTGGGTGTACAAAATCTAAGATGGTAGGTGCTGGCCCCCTCTAGTAATGCTCCTGACTCCCTACTGGACTCTGATGTTTGAGAACTGGGGTATAAATAGTGATCCGCATGATCATGTCTCAGAGGGGAATGGTACTGAGAGCCATAATCATGATGCTGGGCATTGCGGCTAGCTGGCTGACTGGGGGCTCAGAGAAACTGTAATAATTTTCTTCCAAACTGCGAGGGTAGCCCAATGATGCGTCATGGTGTTTCCATTCTGAAAGTTGAAACCCTTAGGTGAGTAATCACCATGTCTCTGTCGCACGTGCCGTGTTTCAGAATACAGGTCATGGCATTCTCTCTGCACTCTGATTAGCTGCAGGATGTGTTTCTATTGGTGCCTGTGGGGATCATGCTCCACCCATGCAGGTAATACAGAAGGGCTTTTTAACACATAGCATGCTTTGATATTATTTGCAATTTTTTTCTTTTCATGCCCATCTTTAGGAATTAAGATCAAATATTCATTATGGAGAAATATTTCTGAGGTTTTAAAATTCCTTCCACAATCTATAAAGTACGACACTGCTTTTCCTCAGTGTCTCAACAACTTCCATCATGGCAAAAAACTAAACAAAACACAGAAAAAAACTCTTCAGTTGAGGAAAATAAACCCAATATTACACTCACTACATCGTACTTTTTAAAAGTTACAATTTAACAGAAATATTATTAAATGCAGACAATGGACTAAATTAAACAGAAACAAAGAAAAATAAAAAAGTAGACTCAGTAAATCTAAAGGCTGTTTCTTAACTCTTAGAGACTTCATTCTATATAACTGCTCATTCTTAGTTCAGCATAAGTGTGTCATTGTTTTATTAAGTGTTAAATTTAGATTGTAGTGGTTGGCTTGTGAGGAAGTAAAGGGAGGGTGGTTTGTTCTAGGCGCAAGATAGCAACACTGAGGGTTTTCACTTCAGCTAACTAGCTGACAACCAATATGACCAATGAAAATAATGGCATGTTCTACAGCACAGGTATTGAACTCCAGGCCTCGAGGCCCGGTGTCCTGCAGATTTTAGATGTGTCCTTGATCCAACACAGCTGATTTAAATGGCTAAATTGCCTCCTCAAGATGTCTTGAAGTTCTCCAGAGGCCTGGTAATGAACTAATCATTTGATTCAGGTGTGTTGAAACAGGGTGATATCTAAAACCTGCAGGACACCTACCCTCGAGGTCTGGAGTTCGACACCCCTGTTCTACAGTGTTATTATTTTCATGTATTCCTTGTAAACATAAATAACAAAATTGTGGGAACATGTTTCGGACTGTGGGATGAAAAGAAAAATTTGAAAGTTACACTCAACATCAATATGATATGGGTCTATATAAATGATAAAAGATTTGCTGTTAAATGTACATTCATTATGCACTTTGATATATTTTGTGTTCCTTAAAACGGTAATATGCCCTAATAAAAAATACTGTATTTGTCGTTGTTACATTCCCGAATAAGGGCTAGGGGATGATGCTAATAACAATGGCATGATTGCAAAAACACCACCATAAACTAAAGCATGCTGAAAAAAGAAAAGGTGACAATTAACCAAGTTAAAGGTTCACTTCTGCTGCCAGCACAAACCAGCTATTCACTAATAGCACAAAGAAACCAGACAGCTCCGTTACCACAAGCAGACCATACCACTACAGCTCACCACTTAAGATTTCCCCACTCACTGAAAGGGCCATGTTCCTCCAGCTTATATACTGCTGGGTGGCTGTTTGCTGAATGAAGCCAGCTGTGCACTGATTCCTCGGGAAGAATAGGTAGCAGCTGAACTCAGTGAATAGACAGTACACACCCACAAAACAAAGACCCGTTAGAGTTGTAACACTCTAGGGTATATATATAAATATATATACATTTAGCATTTGGAGACTGGCTTATAAAAAGCATATACAAAGATCAAAACCATTATACAACAGCACCTGTTAAAAAAAAACATAACGTTTTTCTATATTAAGAAGCAAAGTGGGGTCATGAGCTAAACAGCAAACAGTTACTATTATGCACATTTCCCAATTGCTAGTCTCAGTAGCTGGGGATTGGTCCACCAGGGTCTCCACCCCTGGCCGCTGCATAGCACACATTGGGCCTACAGGAGGGTGGGCATACAGGCGGGTGGGCCTGTGTTCCTATTTTCTTTTTTTCTTTTTTTCTTTTTGGTTTATTTATTTTATATTGGGTTGTTACATATGGGACAGACATGACTGGGCGAAGGGGAAGGGAAAGAGAAAGAGAGGGAGGTGATAAAAAAAATGAAGAGAAAAAAAAGGGTGGAGGGCAAAACAATACATATATCTATATATATATATATATATATATCAATCACCTGGATCACCTGTTGAGAAACAAAAAGGAGAGAACAAGCAAAAAAAAGAGCAATATAATAAACAACATCATCGTGATAATCTGTGTATATAACAGTAAATACTAAATATTGAATATTATTGTGCAGCACGTAAGATCGACAGCGCACAGTGTGCTTTGAGGTAACAGCCAAGAAGGGTGTAGTTTGTGTCTGTGA
>VUQG01020877.1:0-11734 GCA_015106755.1 Etia nguti | reverse complement strand
ACACACACGAACACGCCAGCCTCTCAGATCATCTTCTTCCTTCTTCCTTCGTCATTTCCTCATTTATTGAATTTCCAGCTTGATTAAAATCCATCCCACACATGAGCCCCCGTCACCAGAGACTGCACACCTCCTCCACACATCGCACTGAAGCTCTGACTGTAGATCACATTTAGTTTGTGCTTTTATCTAAATAACTTCAGGATCCCAGCTCCCTTTGTTTCCTCTGTTAACTTCCTTTTGTGTGTGGATGTAGTTTTTCCTTATCTCCCAGTGATTCCAAATCCAGGCCGACTTTTAGAATCACTAAAATCACTTCTAGAGCGTGAATTTTTTCAGCATCCAGTCTATAAAAAGCTTCATTAATTTGGATGAACTGGCCCTTTAAACAGCCCAGAGGGCCAAATGTGACTATTTCCATGTTTGTGACTTTCCTCCTTTGGAATAAACGGAGTAAAGCTCAGCGATGTATTAAAGTTTGGCCATAATAACAAACTGTCAGGTTGACCACTCTGAAGGTCAGTCAGACTGTCAGATTTGCTTTCTGGTCATTGATTGGTTGGTTAGGGATGCCGTGTCTTGAGCATCATTTTGCCTGGCAAACAAAGAGTTTCTGTTTTCTCATTAGTTTTTATTTCAGTTTAGTTTTGATGACTTTCCAGAGTCGGTTTTCTTATTTTTATTGTATGAATAATTTTAGTTTTACTTTAGTTTTAATCTTTTTTTAATTATCAAACTAATTCTAAAACCAAGGACATTCACAAATTGTTTTAATTTTAGTTTTAGTCAACCAGCGGATTTTTTTCCATCTGGTTTTAGTTTTCAGTTTAGTTTAGATTTGAACCACGATCAGTATGAAAACAGTGAAGTGCAGTGAGGAGGTCAGCTGAGGACGCCGACCCCTCCTGTGTTAGTGCTAACCTTCGAGGGTCGACGGTGACCTGCTGGACGTTAGGAGGCTTCACCAGTGTGAGCGTCTCCGTCCAGCCTGGGCTGCTGTTTCATATTTGATGGCTTGTTTTTGTGATGAAACATGGATTTATGTAAATGTTGTGGAGTGCTGCTGCTAACAGCGACGATCGGATCAAAGAAAATGAAAAAGAATAAATTAACGAGTGCTGCTGCCAACAAACCTGCTCATTAAAGGTTCGTGCTCAGCAGACAGCACAGGTGGGGGCGGAGACTGAGAGAATGAAACAGCACATACAAGGAGCAAGAAGAGCTCCTCCTCCTCGGTGAGGACGCCGTGTCCACCTGGGAGAGACCCGGCGGCGGACCCTGGACCTGCTGAAGAGTCTCTGCTGTCCTCAGAATACGGAAACAAATAAAAACATAGTTATCAAGTATAAAATTACGGATTGTACCGAGCAAAGCTGCTACCACCTCATATTTACTGATTATTGTTCTGATTTTAATATTTGAGCTTCACGGTGATGTTATGATGGAGGGAGATTATTCATCTAACGAGCCTCTGGGGGCCAATAAGATGACAGCTAAGACGAATGTGGGTGGATGTGGACGCAGTTTGGGTGGATCAGCACTTTATACGCCAGGAAAAGTGTGTGTGTGCGCGCGCAGTAACACCGTGGGGACGTCCTGTGAGTCGGCATCAGAGAAGTAGAACAAAAAAAAAGTGGGGCAGTGGAGTGTTTCCCTCCCAAGGTGAATCCTCCTTGAGGAGAGCTGCGTGTGGTGGAGGACGCCCTCCACCTCCCTCCTCTGCTTGTTCATCTCTTTCCTCCTCCTCTTCAGTCTTTTCTGTCCTTTCTTGGCATCACGTCATTCTTTTGTCCTTTTTCCTCATATCTTTCTTCCTTCTGCCCTTCTCTCGCTGCCTTTAATCCATCCATCCTGCCTTGCATTATTCATGAGGTGTGGACACACTTGAAGACATTGGAAAAAATCCAGAGGGAGACAGGCAGCCTGCAGTACCGCTGTCCACCACCAGATGTCAGTGTTTACCAGCAGGTGTTTCCTTTTTCCTCTGGTTGAAGCTTTAAAATGTTGTCTATACATTCAGCATAGGCACTCAGTGTGGCCCCCTGCTGGACACTGCTGGAGTTTAACAACACAAACAAAAGGTTTCACTTTTGCTTCCTGTCAGCAAAATTATTAAAAACTGCCCAAATACGTCAAGAAGTGTGGACCTATCAGCTGAATTCAAATCCTCATGCAACACAATATCTGATCTGCACAGAGCTACGAGAGCACGTTCGATTACTCAGGCTGTCAGGCTGAGCTGTGAGAAATCAGACACTTATTTATGTGAGAGAATTTCAGCAGGTGGGAAAAGCAGCTGCAGCACAGAGACTGATAAAGCTGTGACTTCTAAGACGTCTGCCATTTTTGTTGGTGTGCCACTGATTTTGGGGAGTTACTGAACCCATTCTGTTCTCCTTTAAGTGTTTTTTATCTTTAGCAGTCACCAGTGGGAGCTAAGAGCCACAAACAAAGCACGGATATCATGAATTCACATACAGTACTGGGTTTCAAAGCATGAATTTCAAAGAACTTTAAGGAAAAATGTCACATTTGAAGGTTTTGGCTTTTCCAATATAAGTATCGTCTGTTTGTCTTATCTTAGTATTTAATAATTATTAGTTTGTTCGTTCAGTCCAAAGTTTGTTGTCTTTACTTAAAATTTTATTTAAAATTATGTCCGTATATGGTTTTATGATGAATTTGGATTTCCAGTACTGGAAATCTCTAAAACTCATCAAGCAATGACGTGTAGCTCACACTGATTGGAGGGGTGGTGGGGGGATGAGATCCTGAAGGATGTTGTGGGGCTGTCGTGGTTCATGTGCTACTGCAAAATTACATGCTGGGATTGGTAAACTGTGGCGGCAGGCCAGCTTTTTAACAAGTAGGTCAGAGAGCGTTTACAGGCTTTAGTGGCATCCCACTCCTGAGCCTCCCTGGGAATCTCCATGTTGGTGGGAACCTTGGATTTGTGGGAAAAGGAGGTTGTTTTCATCCTGGTGGTGGTGCTGGATCAACTCTTGACCCTCTGAAGGATATTTGAGGGTCCATGAGAGTCTACATGTGTTTTGTGGACTTGCAGACCGGGGTTGTTTTTGAGGGGTAAGGGCCCATTGTTAACATTGAGGCTCATTGTTAATAACGGCAGAAGCAGCAGAAATGTGCTTCCTCTCTAGTGTCTCTGGGCAGATCTGCCATTTAAGAGACGGTCTGAGCAGGATGCCTCCTGGATGCTTCCTAGGTGAGATGTATCAGGCATTTCTGATTGAAGGGGAAAAAAGAAATGCTAGAGGTTATGTTTCTGGATTGGCTTGGGAATACCCCAGTGTCTCCCCCAGAAGAGCTGCAGGAGGTGAATGGGGAAGAAAGTCGGAGCATCTCTGCTTAGACTGCTGTCCCTGTGACCCAGACCTGGATGGCTGGGTGGATGGGTTGCTTGATTGATCCTTGAAAATATTTCAAAGCTGAGGCATCCTCATGGCAAAAGAGCTGTCAACTTTAGATGAAGGATCTACCAGTGCCCACACCGAGCTAACATCTGTAGATCCAGAACGAGATGAGCTTCAGAAGTAATGACAAGTCAGTTCTAACGTGTAATAAGGTAAAATGAGGAGCCAGGATTGGGGTGTTGAATGTCAGCAGCTAAAGCCAGTGAGATATGACCACGAATATGCAAATGAATGTTTCTGGTTTTTAAATCTAAAGGTGCGTCTGCTTCTGACGTCTGAAAGGTTGAGACTTTTGCAAAGTGAGTGAGACACTTGTGTTCAGTGGAGAGAAACCTGACATCACAAAGAAGAAATGTCGATTTACCTGAGTGAGAAAGTGAAGCTCGGTGCTGCTCTGCACACTTTAATCCTGCAGCCAGCTCACATCTGCACGCTGTTAATCTGATTTATCAGAGGGAAGGTGAAGAAACAACGGTGAAATCCATCATGTGCTACAATCTCAGCTTATTGATCCTGGCAAACTTGTGTGAAGTCATAACTAATCTGCTGTTTTATCCGTCTCTGTGCTGCTGCTGCTGCTGCTGCTGCTTTTTCCCACCTGCTTAAATTCTCTCACATAAATATGGCGTCTGATTTCTGCACGCCTCCACCACTCAGCCCGAGAGCCCGAGTTGTCGAAGGCGCTCTCGTAGCTCTGTGCAGATCAGATGCATTACACGAGGATTTGAATTCAGCACAAACTCCAGACGACTGTTGGCAGAAATTAGAATTCTTTGAGGACAAATCTTGAAACCAAAACAGCCATTTTAAAGTTGTTTTTCAAAGAGACCTGCAGCTTGCACTCCTCGGACCCGGAAGCCGTGCTCGTCTTTCATGCACAGATGAGACGGTGAGCTAAAACACACAGTAACGTGTTTTTTGTCGAGAACAAACGTCGCCTTCCTGCTGAACCCCGCCTCCCGATGCGAGAAACGGTTTGCGTTGATCGCTTCATCAGCGTTTCCTCAGTGTTTGAGCTGGAGTGTGAAAATCCACAACTTTTTAAATAACAGCACAATGTGCTTTTGTTGTTTCTCATTGATGCACACAGATCAGAGCAGACGCACACACACAGCGAGCGCGATGACCTCGTCTACAGGAGCAGCTCCTGCTTTTGTTCTGCTCGTTCTCCAACACCCTCACTGCTTTTGTGCTCTCACCTCCAACATGCCATCAATTATACAACAAAGACAGCTGCTTTATCATTTTTAAGCAGGTGGTGCACACAGCAGTGAAGTTATCGAGGCTTGGATTGTTTCAAATCAGGAGAATGACTGATGCTGCAGCACAGCACGCAAGTTATGGAGTCAGGTTGTAGAGCAGGGGTGGGGAACTCCAGGCCTCGAGGGCCGGTGTCCTGCAGGTTTCAGATGTGTCCTTGATCCAACACAGCTGATTTAAATGGCTAAATGACCTCCTCAACACGTCTTGTAGTTCTCCAGAGGCCTGGTAATGAACTAATCATGTGATTCAGGTGTGTTGACCCAGGGTGATATCTAAAACCTGCAGGACACCGGCCCTCGAGGCCTGGAGTTCCCCACCCCTGTTGAAGAGTCTTTACCTTAGAATATAAATCACCTTGAAGCGACTTGTTTGATTTGGTGCTTTAAAATAAAACAAACTTCTTGGATCTCTGCTTGAAGTGAGCATGTGTAGTTGGTGCGCTGTAATGTAAATTCTGCATGGACGAGTCGTTGCACAGACATCACGCTCACCGTCTGAGGATAAAATTTATGTCACTGCTTAATAACACTGAGCGTTGAGGTGTTCAGATAACTGTATTTATTTGTATTATTACACATTAGACATATTAGTGATCATAAATGAACATATCAGAATAAAATCTTGGAAAACGTGATACTCAATTTAGTCCAAAAACTTCACGTGGATCTTAAACCCAACAGGAACAAACAAGAACATGAAATCGAGGTGGAGCAGAGAGAATCTTGAAGTGAGCTGAGGGAACATCCTCCACTGTTTTATGTGTTTCCTCTACTTTCCAAAGAAAGCAAAAGAAACACATAAAAGTCACATCTGAAGTCACGGTCAATGGCGCGCTTCACTGTTTTAAATAAAGTGATCCAAAATGTTCTCAGTTCTTCCTCCACCCACGTTCCACTTCTCCACCAAGCAAAGTTAATGAAATCAGCTTGGCGAGTTTGGTGTAATCTCACTGACAGACGAATAAGAGGCAAACATCTCTGAGCCTCGGCTCTCTCTCGAAGGCCATCTGATTCAGTGAAAATCTGCATTTTTGTGTTTGTGAAATATTTGAGTGAATCCTGACTCGTGTTTTTTCTTCAGCCACAGATACTTCACTCCTCCAATCAGGAAGACCAGGAGCCACTGACAGGTCGAGTCCCAACGCCACCGCTAACTCAAGCTCCGCCTTCCGCTAACATCTGTCCCGCACATCCTGAAACCCCTGCTGACAGACTCTGCCACCCCCCAGCTCCCAGTTCCACCCATCCAGCGGCCCACGTAGGAAAGGATAATGGGAAAAAGCAGAAGAAGGTGGAGGAGACAAAGTCGGGGGAAAGGAAGAAAACCCACAGCAGGTACCTGCAGCCGCCGCAGCCCTCCAAGCTCCGCCTGTTCCCGAGGACGCCACGCGACCCCGACACCGACAGCACCTCTGGACTGAATTTCAGAACACTGGCCCTCACCTCCACCTCCACCTCCTCCCGCCTCCCCAAACCAAAGAACCACTGAAGCGTCCGACTCCTTCCTAACACGCAGCGACGCGAGCGCTGAACTTCCTGTAGAATAAAACGAGAGCTGCATATTATCGAAGCTTTAGCTGAGGCTGAAATGGACACAGTTAATTTATTTAATCTTATTTTAAGAACCTGGTGAGAGTAAAGGTTTAAGTCTGGGTACTTTGCACAGAAACTTAACAAAAACTGTAAATGGTTCCTGAAGGAGGCAGTTTCTGCAGAGAGTGGGAGGTGCCTTCAGGTTTATCTGAACATGGAGGTTTTGGCTCTTCATCACAAACCTTAAGGATCCTTAAATGTCAGGCTTTTTATTTTCTTTCCAAAACGCTTTATTTATTCTAGCATCAACACTAAAACTGCCCCGAGAGTGACCGTTACCTAAACTGAAACACCTCGTCCTCTGATTGGTATTTAAGGGTCGCTCCTTTGCTGTTGGTTTCATATAAAACATCGGTCCACTTCCGTTAGAGGCTCGCTCCCTCTCGCTGTGTGTTAGGAACTGATTTTACAGCTCCTGAACTTCCTCCGAGTCCTCCATCCTTCTCCAACCTTCCCTGAAGTCCACCCCCAGTGAGTCTTCCTCAGTGGAGAATCACGAATGACGTGTATCCACCTTAACCCCCATCCCCACCGCAGACTGCGTCCTCCTCCAACCTTCATCTTTACAGACTCTGATCATGTTGAAGGTCAGAAAATTCCAGGACCTTGATGTCGTCGCCCTGCCTGTCCGAGTGTTTTTAGTTCGTCACATTTGGTTCGGTGTTCACTTCACTGTGTTTAGTTTAGAAACCAAATCGCTGCTGTTTGGTGTGAACACCTCCTTCCTCCTGCATCAACTGTGAAAGTGTGGTAATCTTTGTTCCCATAAAAGCCGATGGAAGAACATCTGTGTGCTTGAAGAGTCCTGAGGTTTGAGGGGTTTTTTACCAGCTGGCAGTGATTTGAAAATCAGTCCAGCAGCAGTCTGGATGGACACAAAAGTCTCAGCATGCTTCAAGCACTCCAGCTCTGCTCTGACTTTGGTTTAATGCTGAAGGAACAGCGAGCTAAACAAAGGACCGGGGTCTAAATTAAACGTCTCGAACCTTGTGAAAGGTTTGGGAATGTTTGTTTAAGTCCACTGTGATTGCATGTCCCCCAAAAACCCTCCAACTAAAATAAAATCAGAGCTCCAGAGGTTTCACCTCAGAGGTCCGTCGAGTGACTCCAGGCTTTGCTGTTTCTGCAGAGGAAGCATTCAGGCAGGAATCTGAGACCGTCTGCGGAGCTTTTGATAAGTCAGCAGAGAGATCTGCTGAATCTTCTCTGAGCTTTTGGCTTTGCTGTGGAAACACAAATCACAGCGTGCAGGAGGAGGAAGGTTTCCTCACAGGTCAAAATAATCCCTACTAATCTGACACTGGAACAAGCTGTTTTAGCTCCTCCCCCTTTGGTGTGAACTAAAGAGCCAAACAGCTGAAGGAGCTCTGATTGGTTTGCTTTTTAGGAAACACCTGAGATGAGCTCGGCAGTATGGTGTGCAGAGCTGCCGGTGTGAAGCATGCTGAGGACTTTTAAGTTTCTGGCCTGAAGGCTGGAGTCATTTCAGATACTCAGTAAATGAATAAAAGGGTAGAAAGTTCAAATAATTTTAGGATTACGGGTGATCAGAGGAGGAGCTTTTAGCTTAAGTGTTTTTCCTTGAAGGCAAACTGACATTTCAGCCCGTCTGTCAGTCGTCCTTTGAATAGTTGGACATTGTGTCTCAGATTTTCAGACTGAATCGTGCAGTCAGGACCGCGTCTACATTCATTCTTCTACAGGACAACGAATCTCCCTCATACCTGACAAATCAAACATAGTCTCACTTCTGTCAGCGATTAACTGTCAGTGCTGCTCGCTTTGATATTAGTAACCGTATATGCAATAAAATATGCAACAGAGTCGCAGGTTCAAACCCTAAAAGAGGACACTTTGTTGTATTTAAAATATATGCAAGACCAGCTCAGCTTAGTTCCATGTTTCACAAAGAAGAGGACGCTCGCTGTCTCTACAGACAATCCGGAAATCTGCAAAATCCCGCGCGTCCGGTGCCGAGAAAGAAACCGGTTTGGGGTGATTACTGAAACCACGAGGCTCCGTAGCGGCTCGGGGTGAAGAACGACAGCAGCAGACTGAGGAAACCCCCCGGTTTACTGGCTCCGGCTCATGGTGAAGCTTTAAACATGAACTGAACACCGTCGGGTTGATTTGAACTGACGTCATCTTTAAGACGAAAAACAAACTGTTTACTGGATTTTCAGACATCTTTGATTCGGTTCCCACCTGGTGTGCCACGAGTCCACGTCCATATTTTACCACAAACATATTTAGTATTCATATTCAGAACTTCACACAAATCCTTTTAAAAGGAAGTCCTGGTTACAGCCAAAGCCCCGACTGACCTCGAATCTACCCGAACAACAGAATCTGACTGTGTTGGCGTCAGGTTTCTCACATTTGACTGATAAATGTATTTGAATGCTTTAAATCATCGTTCCTCGTTCTGCTCTGAGCTGCAGCGACTTTAAACATGAGCAGGTTTACTCAGACGTCTGCTCTTAACTTTCTGCTGCGTCACTGCTCAAGTGGAGTCGCTCGTCTCCTTTAGATCTCGTCGTTCGCTTCCAGCAGGGAAATCTGAGCCGCTTTAATTCATGCAAGCGACACGAAGCCCAGCAGGGCGCGTTCACAGCCGGCTTCAGCTGCTGCTGCTCTTAAAATTCATCATCAAAGTCCTGAAACACACAGAGTCTGCAGAAACGCTGTGATTAATGTTCCTCGCTGAGCCCCTCATCGACAGGGGGAAATGAAAAGAGCAGAAAGCAAACAGGGAATGTTCATTTGAAATGAAAGAGGAAAATAAATTAGTGCACTCTTTTTATTTCGTCTGGTTCAAACAAGGTTTGACATTTTCTTTTCCATCATTTCCCCAAAAACACTTTTCACACAACCAGAAAAAAAAGAAAAAAAATCAGCCACCTCAAGGCTCCACCTCGGCCTTCATGTCTCTGTCTGTGCTTGTTTTTCTAAATCCTCCAGAAGCTGAAATAATAGAAGTGAGCAGCTCTGAGTGAAGACTCCCTGAAAGCTGCTGAATCTGAAACAAGCAGCCAATCACAGCCGTTTGTTTGATACCGGGCACGAAAACACCTGATATACCTCCTGTAATCATGGAGACTAATCAGAAACTACAGGGAAACGAGGTGCAGCTGAAAACAATCATGTCCAATCAGTGCAAAGCATGAAAGAAAACCTTCAAAGTAAAACAGTAAGTGAACTAGAGCAACTTTCAAATCAGTCGAGGAACCAAAAACTCAAAAATCTGAAACAAACCCAAAACCCGCACCAGGACAGTTACGGGGTTACGGAAACTCGAGACAAAAACAAGGAGCTTAAAATATTAAAGTCCAGCTTTGTCTCTGAGGCGTCCTCTGCAGTCAGAGGAGGTCGTGTCTCAGCGTCTTCATCTGCTGCTCGTCTGGGTGTTCAGGCTGAGCCTCTCCAGTCTCCATTTGATTTCTTCATATTTTGCTCTTCTTCACATCGTCGTGTCTCAGGTTTAACTTTAAAGTTTGTCCCTCGTCGTTATTCAAACATCCAATCACGTTTTATCAGCTGCCGAAGTTTAAAAGTGACTAAAACCACCCGGGGAGAGAATACTGTTGAAAAGTCTCAAATTAAAACCGTTTAAAACTTCTGTCGGGGTCACAAAGACAGAGTGTGAATGATGAAGTCGTGGTGATGTACATTACACAGAGCGTTAGTGAGTTTGTCTCACAGAAATGCAGTTTTTAAATCATTATTAAAATCGAGTCACATCTGCTTCATCACTTATTTGACTGCTCTTAATAAAACTCAGTATTTTCTTCTGTGCTTTCAAATTAAAAGTCTTCTGTGTAGGGAGAGTATACACTCTAAACATTTTTTAGTCCTTAAAAATAACTTCAATTAATTTATTTACATGTAAATGTTCCATGTAATTTAGTTGCATAAGTACAGTTTAAAATGTTAAATTTACTTGACTGGTATACGTTCAGTTTACACCAAGCACATTTTCCTCAATAATTAGTTCTTTAAATCAATGAAACTTTGACTTTTACATATTTCAGCTGCACTTAAAATTGTTGCTTCATGCTTATTAAGAGTGAAGAATCATTATTCGAGTGTAACTTTAAGTTACCAGACCGGTTTTATTGTGACACACCTGTGCAGGAAGTACTGAGATTCACTGACAGCTCAACAACAATTATAACTGACAATTTCACAATAAAAGCCAATAATCCTGAATGCCTTTACTGTGAAATGAGGGGGTAAAGCAGTTTCTTTAAAACTGGCTTAGCACTGATAATTAGGAGAGAAACACATTTGTGATTTAAAGTGTTTTTATCAGGATGAACGTTACACTCGGTCCGTGATGCTTCAGGAATCGTAGGTTATGTCAGCCCTGCTGTTCTTTAACCTCTGTGGAAAACCTAACTGCTGTTGTGTTTATTGAAGCTGTGGACATTATTAAAATAATTAAATTATAAAACATGAAGGCTTTACGTGAGCTGGGATTGTTTTAATGTTCACTTTGAGCTGCTTTGACTCTAATATTTCATAATCGCCTGTATTTAAACTGTATTTAACCGATTCAGTCAAATACTCTGAATAATGTACTCACTCTTTGTGTATGTCTTCTACTTCCTCTCTGCTTTTATTTTGAAAACTTGAACTTTTGTTTGTTTTCTGGTTTTGGTGCAATAACTGACGTATTTATGTGATGAAGCGTATACCGTGGTGCAGACTGTAACGTTGTTGAAGCGCCGAGAGAGGAAAAAGCACTTTAAAAGAAACAAACGTCTCACCTGCTGAACTTAACTTTATGTTTTGTCTCATTAACATCGATGCAGCGTTTAGGTCGTACCAAGTGAAAACGTAGCGCCTGTATTCCTGTCAGCGAGGCTCTCTGCAGCTCATTGGTTGATATTTATGGTCCTCTTCTGTCATTGGCTGACATTTCTCTGATGCTGCTGAAATAAAATTAATCGTCTCCAGCTCTGTGTGTCCTCCCTTCTTTCTCCGGCTGTGCCAAAGTGAAGCCACATTAGAGTGGGAAAGGGTGATGTCGTTCGTGGGTGGAGTCTGTGCAGCAGAGACGTCAGGTAGGCCCTCCTCTGCACAGATGTGCTGGGACAAAGTAAATTAGACATGTATCCCTCACAGCATAAAAATATAAAAACTAGCTTTTCAAAATGGCCACACCCCCACCTGCCAATGCCCAATAATTACACCATCTTTAATGATTTTTAAATGTGTTTATATCACGATATCTGTCATTCGAGAGTCAGTACTGGTGTAAGAACAAGTCACAAGAATAAGGCGGACGCTCAAATCAAAAATGTGAGCTCAGGCTGTTTCACGTGGTCTGGAGAGCGCGTGGAGGTCCGACCTCCCATTGTTTACAGCAGGGATCAGCTGTTAGCCCTCGGGGCCTCCGCTGTTCTGCCTACCGCCGAGCGAGCCAACATCCCCCGTGAGGTGAGG
>VUQG01020876.1:28401-45086 GCA_015106755.1 Etia nguti | reverse complement strand
CAGAAGTGCTTTAGCCATAATATAGATATATTACAAAATATATATTAGCAATAATATAGATATATAGATATATTACAGAAATGGGTCTGTTATAGGTATGAGGGTACAAAATATGGGTCTATTATGGGTATGTTATAATGTACACGGTATGAAGGTATGTTATGAATATGCTATAACTATAAGTATGTACAGGCTGTAATGGTGTACAAGCTATGTACAGGCTATGAACAGGATATAAATATTAAAAATATACAGAAATATGAACTAGTAGAATTAAAATTATCGTATTGTACAGAATGATTATTTATACAGAATTATACAGCAGTGCAGTTAAGATAAGTGGAATATGTGAATAATTTCTACAGAGGTTATATAAAGTGCTAGTGGTTGTGAGTGGTGGCAGTAATGCGACTCAAAAAAGTAAATGGTACTACAAAGAAACAGCTGGAAGAACACTTTGGACCTAATTGGGTTACTAACAATAGGTCAGTAACATGGCTGAGTATAAAAATAAAACATATCTTAGACATGGGCAGAGGTTCAGCAATCTGCAAAAAAGTGTAACTACAAATTGTGGAATAATTTCAGAATAACATTCATCAACATGAAACTGGGAAAACTTTGAAAATGTCATCATCTACATTATAATCATCAGATTCAGAGAATCACTGCCCACAAGGGCCAAAGCTGAAAATCAATACAAGATGCCCATGATCTCTAGGCCCTCAGGCGGCACTGAATTCAAAACAGGCAGGATTCTCTCATGGAAATCACTGCACCGGCTCAGGAACACTTCCAGAAATCATCGTCACACACAGTCTACTGTGCCACCCACAAATGCAGGTTAAAGCTCTAGCACGCATTTGTGAACACAATCCAAAAACTCTGCCATCTTTTCTGGGCCACAGCTCATTTAAAATGGTCTGGGCCAAAGTGGAAAACTGTTCTGTGGTCAGACAAATTGAAATTTGAAAAATATGGATGGTCGGGCTGAAGTACTTGATGTACTGTAATGCTAAGGTGCATATCATCGATAATAAACTGTTGGCAATCATGCAATATACTACCGATGACTATTCAAAACAGTGCAACATTTTTCAAAATCCATTCACCCTTCCACTCATATGCCATACTCTCAGTGGATGCTACTGCATAAGAAAAAGATGCTCCTGACATAAAATGCACAATATTTTAGCTGCTTCGTTTTATGAACGCTGTGCTTTATGTAAGTGTTGTCACATCCACTGATTTCAAAAAGAAGTGGAGCAGAGAGGATTGGGATGACAGACAGCAGTATGTGAGAGACAGGCACAGTAAGAGAACGCAAGGGAACGATAACAGGGAGACAGAAATGGAGTGACAGCATGTGAGAGCAAGAAAGAATAACGCTGAATGACGGAGAGCGAGAGGAACTGTGAGAACGCAGGAACTAAAGAGCCAGACTTTCATGTGTTCACTGCCCATTGTTGCCAGGCAACTGTTTGACCCCGATGTGGCTATCATGTGAATGTGTGCGCACACACCCAACACACGCAGGAAAATAAAATTAACTATATCACGAAAAGGCCATCAACACCTCCAATGAGAAAAACTGTCTTCTCTCATTAAAACTAATTACGTAAGCAGTGAGAGGAAGAAATACGCAGAGAATGTTTGACACTGCAACAGCTTACAGCGGAGACTATTGATCCAATTAGGCTTGACATCTTCTCCTTGGAGATACTTCAGCAATCCATCTAACATACAGCCAGTTTTTAGCTCTTTAACAACCTAATTGTTTTTGTTAAACTGTAAGAACAAAGCACATCTTTCAGTAGAGCAATATAAACGATAAAGAGACAAATGAGCAGAAAACAAAGCTATTCTGATGCACGAACCTACAACTACAGTGCTCAGCAAATTTATTAGACTAAAATCCAATGTCAGGTTTATGCCAGGGCTACCCTGAACTAACAGTATTGGTAATACCAAAATTATCTTTTATGTTTCTGTAAACATGCGCATGCTGTTTAATCAAAATTATTTCAGTACAGAACTATAATTTGGAAAATTATAGTTATTTACTTCCTGAACAGTAAAAAAATAGCTTTAGTGGTTTAATATTATTTCTGACTTCTTAGAGAAGTCCAGTGTGCTGGCTCAAATTTGCATATATAAATTTGCAGTTTGCTCAATAAATAACAATATCAGTTTTAGGTTTTTAGGTTAACAGATAGGTAAAATATGAATGTTTTCTTGTTCTTCTGAGAGGTGCTCTCATAAACTTGTTAGGCACTGTATTTCACTGGGGACAGATGAAGCTAAGTCTGAATTTTTCCTTTTCATAAGGTGGAAAGCCTGTTTAGGTTGAGACTATTACATTCATTTGATGGGTTGCCATGGAATTTTGTAAATGGTCTTCCGAGGATGACATTTACATGGCCACCGTTTTCAAGTGGGGAGGTTATGTCTGAGATTAATGAGATTTCCAAATAATTGCCACTTTGAATAGAGAACTCTACCCTTTCTAATCTACCATCACTTCAAAGTCCTCTAGCACAATTACATATAATTCAGAATTTTCACCTGACTGCCAAATCACACTACTTTCTGTCTGTTATTCACTGTCTTGGTTTGGTAATCTTTAAATGCTGAACTAGTCATTTTTTAAACATTTGTTTCATTACTTATGGAGTTGAGAACCTAAACAGGTGGTATAACGTCAGAACAAACAAATGTCAATTTCTCCAGTTTAGTATGTCAAGAATAATCATTGAGTTTCAGCCTTACAGCAGAGCAAGTGCTTTGTGTTGTGTTTCTCATTATCCCATTGTGGATTCAGTTCTGGTCTGGCTATGCTTAGGTTAGGATTACTATGTAAGTGTAACTGCTGGCTAAAGCCAAGTTCAGGGTTGATATCAGGATCAAGCAGCAAACTCAGGGGCTAAAAAAGCTGAAACCAATGCTTAAAAACTGACAAAATAAAAACAGTGGCCACTTGATGGTAAAGGGAAAACAACAATTGTAGGCCCCTATGTTAAAAATGTCCATTTTAACAGCATGCTTACAGCCAGATACAAAAAAGTTATACTCTTGTGTATTGGTATTACCTTCCTTCATGATCCAGTGGGTACATTTAAAAAAAACAAAAAACAAAACAAAACTGCTTTTGGATAGCGGCGAGGATTTAAGTTAGGGTTTACCTGCTTCATTGACAGGTGTGCTAGTGCAGACAACTTCAGGCCTTAACTGAATGAAGTGAATTTCTTGGCTTTGTTTATAGTGCTTTAATTGCATTATTCGACAAAAAAATGTATCCTTGCGTGACAAAAACAGTTTGTGCTTCACTTTGGTGAGTGAACTTATTGTATTACACTTTTACTTGCACCAAGTGGCTATTATTTATATCAGTCTACTATCAATCCTACCTAAAATCAGTATTTATTCCTTGAGTTTTAAATCATCAATAAACACAAGAGCATAAGGGAGAAAACTTGGCTCCTGGCACAAGGAGCCCACCATATAAACATAATATTAGGACAGGGGCTTTAAATGAGGCAGATTGTTATAAAAATACTAAGAACTGAAGAGGAAATCGAGCACAAAAGTACACAACACATTGTCTGTATTTGTTGCTTGTGGTTCCCAGAGACTAGTAAACATCAAACCAGATTTAATCTCGAGTTATTTTCCAACAGTGCCTCAGAAGATTTCATCTATAGCATATTCCTGCTAGACTGATAGCCCATCTGCCTCTGTTTCTGTTTCCAGCACTAATCCTATATTGTAGCTGTGTTTTCAAACTGTTTCAGAAGGCACAGAGTAGACAAAGCCAACAAGTAAGCAGAGAAATAGATAGTAAAGGAAAACCGTGAGTTGATCAGCATACTATTCGCTATCTATTAAGCACACAGTTTCCAGTCATTGCTATAACATTTGCAGATGCAGAACCCAGCAATGGAGGGGGCCACAAGCTACTGTGCATGGTTTGGAGATGGTAGTACTGACAAAAAGACATAAGGTAGTTGATGATGCTAAGATTTTCATTGGCAGGGACCAGAATGGACACGGAGAGACAAAACTGAGATGGTTTGGACATTTGCAGAGGAGGGATAGTGGATATATTGGACAAAAGATGTTGATTAATGGAAGTGCCAGGCAGGAAGAAAAGAGTTCACAGAGAAGGTTTACAGTATGATTTACAGTAGTGAAGGAAGACATGCAGAGGACTGATGTCAAAATAAGAGGATGGGGTGAGATGAGATAGATGATCCACTATGGTGACTCTTACAGGCATCAGCCCAAGAAGAAAAGGAAGATGTCAGCTTTAAATAGCCAAATGGACATCAAAAGTCACTTTCTCCTTACCTTTCCTGCCCTCCTTTTCTCACATCTTTCGCCTGAAGTTGTCACACATTATTGTTTTTCTCACTGTGAAATACACCCTCATTTGTTTTAGCTAGCCTTTAGACAGCCTCTGAACCAGTTTGTGTGTTTATTTGTTGAGCCATTTGAAACATTGCATTTGAAATTACCCCAGGCTGCAGCACATGAAAAATGTGCTTGTTTGACGGAGTTTTTTATGAACCTGCCGTCTGATTCATTAACTAATAAACTAAGGTGTTAGAATAATGTTCCAGATCACTCCAGTCCGCTTCAACCTCTGCCTAGGCCAGCACTTAGTCAGAGAAGGTTGAAAAAAAGGCTCAAGGATAGCTGATATGATGTATTATCAGTTCCACAAAAGGAATTTGCATTTGATGTTCAGTACACTTCCATGTAGCATCTAGTTGTTTGTGGCAGCTATTTTGTGTACCTGGAGTTCATGATTTTAGGTTCTTCCCAAAATTCCTGCCAAGAATACAAGTTTATGTGCAGAAGATTATTTCACTGCTTCTATTGAAAATTACTACGCAAGTTTAAAGTCATGCTAGCAGCTCTGTGAGGCTATACTTAGTGTTGCATAACAAGGGTTTTAATAGATGGTAATTTAAAATTATATTCAAGCGCTAATATTATTAGGGTGATTTTCATAGACTTGACAGAGCTTCTCCTGATGCAGTACAGTTATTTAAACAGGCTTTGTACTACTTATGTTGATTAAAACTGCTCTTCATGTGTAAGTCCATGGAGTGCCCTTGCAATTAATTCACCTTCACCTTTCTATAATCTTTTTACCCATCCTTACTGCCTGCAACTTATTATTTTAATGGTACTAATTGGCAATATGCTGCAGATCCAATACAGTGCGAGTTTCCTAAAATGTCAACGACATTTCCGCTATTTATTTGCTTTCCTGTTCCGGTAATTGCCAATCAAAACAAGTGAGGAAGGACTACCAACAAACATGGTGTCATAATGCACCAGTAAGCTGTACAAAAATGAGATTTTTAGGTCATAAAAATAGAGAAATAATTAAAAGCATATAGATGGCTGTAGACAGAAAAGCCATGTACATGAGATAAATGTGCTGGAAAGGTTTTTGTTATTTTTTTGAAGGCACCTGTGTGAATGTGTTGCTTATCTTGTCACAAGGGTTATTACTAACAATGCTTCTTTTATCAAAAAGACTAATTACAAGTTGAAACTGAAGGAAGATTTGCCTTTATTTGTGCTGCTTCAGAGAGAAACAAAAGAGAAAAGTTTGAAAAAGGGGAAAGATTAGCTCAATCAGTCAGTTGGTGAGAGAAAAAAACCCTGTTGTGGACGCACATGTTTTTTCATGTTGAACAGCATGCTGATTCAGTGGTTGCTAAGAACCCTGCTGAGATGGAGGAACTATAAAGACATGGAGAGATTTAACAGAGATGTCTTCAGCTAATTAACTGCTGCAGTTTGCGTTCCCTCCAAACTTCTCAGGATTGACGCAGTCCAGCAGAACTGGAGTACAAGGAGGAAAGCAAGTTCAGGGCAAGCTCTTGGTTCTTAACTCTCTGTGTGAGACACTGAGAGGACGAGCAGGGAAGAAAAACCGAGGTAGATTAGAGTAAATATTACAGAAAGAGAGGTGTACATGCGGTGAAAATCTACTTTAAGTTCAGTGTTTGAGATTTGTCTGTTTACCCCTTTGGTCTTCCTCTACAGGGAACATGCATTTCTCTTTCACCTTCGCAAAACCTGCCTGATTCCTTCCTCTGAGGCTTAATAGAAGACGAAGAAGCATTAGTGTCCCTCATCAAAAGAAATGAACTGGGCCAAAACACAGCAGCAGGAAATTCAGCGGCAGCAATGAGATTAGAGGAGCAGCTTTTGCCCACAAGGTTGTTTGTTTGAATTTAGAGCACCTGAAATTTTTAGAGTACTTCCATAACAGCTCACGGGAAAAGAAATGTACACATTTGGGGGGCCACACAGGCTTATCTTTACCAGTTCTTATGTTTTATGCTGACATGTGAGTTTTAGTTATTATAATGCACCAGTGGTGTCTTGTACATTGGAGTTCTATGTGAGTGGGCTCTAAAAGTAATTTGTGCTATTGTTCGAGTGGACTCACAGAGACATAACCAGCTGGTGGGTGGATGTTGTCCATATTTATCAGCCAGTAAATTGAATGTACATTGCTCTGAGCAACCTCAGGCTGCTTTGGTATCAACCAACTCACCATAGCAAGGATTTCAATAATATTTTGTCACACCTACAGAATAATCTACTGAGCTTCATACATTTAGATCCATTATTACAGAAAATGGTTCCACAGTATTGAAAACTGGATTACTAAACACTGTCTAACATACAATTGGTGTAATAGAATATAATGTGCACTTACTTTATTAGGTACACCTGTTCTCTTGGCAGTAATTCAATGCCTTTAGACAAATAGATACGGTCAAGACAATCTGCTGAAGTTCAAACCAAGTATCTGAATAGGGAAGAAAGGTGATTTAAATGACTCTGAATTTAAATGACTTTTGACTTTGAATTTCAGAAACTGCTGATTGTCTAGGATGAGATGGAGCACCGCCATCTCTAGATCCAAAGATCCAAAAAGGAAAAACTATCCATTAAGCAACAGTTCTCTAGGTGAAAATGTCTCAGTGATGCCAGATGTAAGAGAACAGAGTGACCAGACTGTTTTGAGCTGAAAAGAAGGGAACAGTAACTCAGCAACCATGGGATCCAGAAGATCATCCAATGAATGCAAGATCATCCAATCTTGATTGGCTCCAACAGCAGACAACCACACCAGGTATCACCTCTGTCAGCTAAGAATGGGAAACTAAGGCTGCAATTCCAAAATTGGACAATATCTCAATTTCTTCTTCCCAACAATGCGTGGGCCATATTTGCTAAGTCTTTTGTATGCCACTTAAGGTTCAAACCCAGAATAACTAGTACTTGTTATACCTAATCTTTGCTAAAAGTTGCTTGGACGTAGTTTAAGAAGACTGGGCTACATATGTTGGATGTAAATCCAAACCTTTTTGATTTATTCCCAACTTAACTGTTATTGACTTTGCCCAAGCTTCGCTAAACATGGCATTCATGTTTTTTTGTCAAATTTGGTCCATATGCACCATTTACCGCATGGGCCATTTTAGAGTCATAACAGCACTGCATTTTGTCAAAGTGGCACAAATATAATGGTTCTATCCTTGAGCCATCAGAGCAAGAAAGGCCCATTTCTACATAGTGTCTGACAGACTCCAATTGTCATGCAATTATATTCAACTCCATCTTAAGTACTTGGTACGTCTTTAGTACTACGTAGGTACGAATACAATCAGTCTGATGTCAACCCGGATATTAGTGTCCCACACTAAAAACAAATAACAGATTATTGATCTTTTTCTGTCAGAGACACTTATTATGCAATGAATTAAATTCAAACATGGAAACTTCTCCAAAGTTTCTTCTGATGAAAGATAAATCACTTTTATCATAAGGATTTCTTAAAACCCTTATTTATAGATTTATTTTTGTCTGTTTTCAATTATAAATGTTTAGAAATATATTTTTAACTCTGTCTCTTATCTTAATATCTGCTTTGTAGAGCATTTCATTATGGCTGACTGATAAGTTCTTTAAATAAACCTTATTATAACTATTAGAGACAGAAGGTCAGACAAGTTTTTTTTTTTTATTCACGAGAATTTAGTAAAGGGTACTGCATCTTAAGCAGCGACTTAATGTAATGTACAGGTGTATGATGTGGCTGGAAGTATGCATTAAGATATCCCTTTGATCACAACTATGGCATCACTGCCCCCTCATTATAAGAGATTAGGCAAAAGCTACAAATAACTACATAACCTAAGGTCTGTATTTAATTAAATGTTTTTTTCTAAACGAAAGACAACAATTACTGACAACTACAAGTACACCATTCTGGAACTTGCAGCATAATGTATTCTGAAGAATTCACACGTAATCCCATTTGTCATTTCAAAGTACATCTAAAAATTACAACTGAAGTACTAAAAAAATAGAGGCACACTTTGATTCCTCCCTATCTCAACTGAATTATTTAGGATGCTATGCATTAAGCATGAGAAAGAACTGGAATAGTTTTGTGTACACATATGTGTATGTGTGAATACATGCATTTTTGAATTGAAACATGTTTACCAAGGGCTTTTTGCCACTTCAAATGCCTGGAGAGCAGCAGGAGGCAGGGAACTGATCTATTAAACATGTTTCAGCACTTGTGCAGTTGGAGAAATACATCTACAAAAGCTAGTAGAGCGAAAGATTGGCTCATTCTGTTGTAACCAAGAAACAAAACATGATCAATCCAAACTGTACCAAAGATTAGGTATTCATGGCCACAGGTGTGGCATTGGTATGAATATTTCAAATAGCTCAATGAATCCAGCTGCCACCAGTTTCTTTCCTGTGCTACTGTCACAGATTTTTGTGTGATGTGTCAAATGTATCAACTGTGTCAACTACATTTTAGACAACACTGTTCTACCTGAAGTAAGGACACCATCATTCACTACTGTTTATCAAAAGAATTAGTAAGCAAGCCAATATGTCTTGCTTCTGCACTGCACTTTTATTGAATACTAGTTACACAATAAATGTCATCAATCTCTTCATTTTTTTCAAGATGATAAATGTTTTATCCAGCACGGATGGAGGTTTTACTTTTACTTTTACCTTGGAAAAAAAAAAAAGTTAGCGCTCTCTATGATGTAAGTAAAAGTGGAAATTTCTAATATGGCCATGTCAAGGATAGGGCCTTGGCCGGAAAGCTCCTGAAGCCCAGCACATCTTGCAATTAGCCTATAAGAACAAAGCTGGCATAAAAGGAGGGTAGCCTCGAATTAAGAGAAGCCAGAAAGTCTCGTTTCAGACACAAGACGAACTGACGGTGTACCAAGGCCCAGTATAAAGGCAATAAACCTTATTTTAGGGCATTTTAACATCTATAGTTCATTTAGTTGATGATTAGTTGATGTGGACACCGTGCTGGTCCATCATTGTGAAGAAAGAGCTGAGCATAAAAGCAGAGCTGTCGATTTATCAGCCGATCTACATCCCTACCCTCACCTATGAGCTTGGAATGGTGACTCAAAGAACACGATCCTGGATACAAGGCAGAAATTAGCTTTCTCTGAAGAGTGGCTGGCCTCTCCCTAAGAGATACAATGAAGAGTTCATCCATTCAAGAGCCGCTAGTCCTCAACATCAAAAGGAGGCAGTTTAGGTGGGTGGGTGAAGTGATGGCACGTCCTACAGAAAGGAAGCCCTGAGGTAGATCAAGGGTACACTGGAGAGATTATGTTTCTTGGCTGGCCTGGAAATGCCTCTGCGTTCCACGGGATAAGCTGGAGGAAGCAGCTAGGGATAGATAACTAGCTTGTACTAGCAGTGTGTGTACTCTGCACACCTATGGTACCATGCCACATCCCAGAATGCAAAGCCTGCGTATCGGAAAGCATTTTCCTCAAACAAGCTGTATACACCTGGTAGCTGGGTCAGATCATTTTTAGACCATAAACAAAGTGCTCTGAAGTATGCTTGTAACTGGACTGAGACCATCTCCTCCAAAGGGTCTTGGTGTGGTTGTTTTGGTCCACACCTGAGCGCAAACTGCAGTTTAAACCAAATAGACTAAACACTGCAGGTGTAAACACCGTAAAATAGTGAATTATGCAAAGCTACTATTATGCTAAATGATCAAAACCTTCTCTCTTTAAGTTGTCTTGGCTCAAGAACTAAATATTAAACCATTTGGAGAAACTCAACATCAACTCATAAGTGGAACTATTAAAAAGTTGACTGACTCAGCATCTCCAGCACCACTAGCTCTTTTGCACCCACATTACACATAGCTATTCATAGCACATGTTCCCTTTCTTTATTATACACACTTGTAAATCACTGCACACATGAAACAATGATATCTCAAACATAATTTAAAAACCTTAGCGAGATGGTCAATGATTAAGTTTTTAATTCAAGTGATTTTCAATACTGGATCAAATAAGACCAACAACAAAATGTGCCACACTCTGCTATGCTTTGCAAGTTCATTCATTCCTCTTTGCCTTGTTTTATTCCATTCACTAAATCTTCTGTCACTTCAGCCACTCCCACCTGCTCCAACCATTAATCAGTTGATCGTCTCCGTGTCTCTGCACATTTGCATCTACTTCCTTAATTAATCCAGTCATTATTTATACCGCAGGTTTACTCTTTACCCTTTACCTTCTCTCTGGGATTTCTGGCATTGCAGCAGTGCTCTGTAGCCTGTTTGCATACTGATATTGTGGAATGATAGCAATGCCTAAAATAATTTTAGGCATTCTATATTTTTTGGTTTTGTGCATGTGTACGAATGTTCACAATGTTCAGTGTCTGGCAAAATGTTCAATGTTTGGCAAAATAGTAGGTGGTGAGCAATGATGTGGTTTTTGTTTTTGTGACCACAAAATCTGACGGCAAAACCATGCTGTTTTGATTGAACGTTCTCCCTCATATGCCTGATAATGTTACAGTGTAACTGTACTGTGCTGGGCAATGAAATTATGTTGCACAAACCTGCGAATCTGGAGAAAATGGTGAGTATGTTCCTGGCCGCACTTCTCTGGGGTTAAAAATTGTGGAATCACTGACTGAACTTCTGTTTACACACTATGTTGTAGCTGGAGACCCAGCTCTCATCCCCAGTGATCTTCTCTGACACGAAGGCTGGCTCAGTTTGAAACAAAAATTGATCTTTGCTGTAATTGGCAGAACAGGATTCCTAAGAAAGTTGCATGAGAATATAATCTCCAACGGGAGACCGCAAACATCAGGTATGGTCTTTGAATTTTGACAAGGTTGAATTCATGGAAGGTCGTGATTCATTCAGTCCTTTGTCACACAATAACCCAGTGCAAAATTCATGTGGCACAACAGGTTTTTTTAAAATTAGCTATTATCACCTATAAATAAGATTTTTGCTGATATGATTGTCAATAGACTGATATTGGCAGATGCCCACAGTTATGTGAAAAAGAAAGTTTTCACCTTGCAGGCTATTTGCAGTAAATCCTTGCTGCTTCCATGGGAATTAAGAAGGTAGCAGACAGATGCTAATATTTGATTAACTCATCAGACTACAGGACTACCTCTGGTCTGGAGTATTCAGATGGTAATACAATGCCACAGTCTTTTCAGAAGTGGATGTCCCAGCAAACTCACCCCGAGGTCAACAGGCCTCCATTCTGGAGCATGTTAAATGTTAAAGTTCGTAACAACACCATTAGAAAAAGACAGACAAGTGTGGCTTGTATGGAAGGGTTGCCAGAAGATGGGCTCTCTAAAAAGAATATTGCAGGATGGCTAAAATTTAAAAGCTGCATTTGAGCAAACCACAAGACTTCTGGAACAATGTCCTCTGGACATATGAGAAATGATTGACCATAATGCACAGTGCCATATAAACCAAGCACACTGTGGTGGGGCTGATTTGGGCTCATTGTGCAGCCACCGGTTCAGAGCACCTCACAGTCATTGAGCTGATGATGAACTCCTCTGTTTACAAAAATATTGTGGACTCAAATGTGGGGCCATCTGTCTAGCAGCTAAAGCCTGCTGAAACTGGGTCATGCAAGAAGACAGTGATCTCAAGAACAGCAGCAAATCTATAAAAAATGGCTGAAAAAATAAAAGAATCAAGGTTTTTGACTAAATCCAGACCTCAGCATCACTGAAATGATGTGTTGGTATTTTAGGGAGCTGTGTATAAATGAACACAAAACTCAATCAACTCAACCAATGCTGTAAAGAACGATGTAAGAGACTTATGAAGTCATACAGAAAATGATTACCCGAAGTTACTACTAGTGAAGACAGTACTTCAAATTCATGAATCATGTGGCAGTGCTATGGCTGAGGAATAACTAGCATGCTTTTGAAATGCAAATTATAATGTCTGGTGTTGTGCTGTGTTGTGCTTAATTGTTCTGTGGAGGAGTTTTTTTTTAAGTTCTTCTCTAAAAATGGAAGATTAATTTCCACCTCTGAACAGTTGCCCATCTCAGCAATGGAAATGAAGCATATTTATACTTCCAAGCAGCTATCAACCTGCTTGGGAGATTAGAATAAAGAAAAAAATGTAATGCATACCATCCACATTCATATACCACACATCTAAAGGATTGGAATGAGATTTTGGTTTGTTCATCTTCTGTGATGACTAAAAAGACAACAACAACTGCTTCCGAGAAAGAACTTCAGGTCAAAAGGTCAGATTTCAAATAAAGATAAAGCCAAAAACCAAGAGAGAATATGCATAAATTAGTCGAGCAGTTTCGAAAAAAGAGGCCCCAAACACCAATCATCAGATCACCAAAGGACACTGAAAGATAAAGGAAGCATTGAGGGAGATTATGCATGCATGTAATGCTAAAATAAAATACTGACTATAGATTAAACATGAGTTTCTACACATGAACTTAAAAAGTCATTTTTCAATAGCTTTTGTCTGTAAAAGAATCATAAAGATGAGCAAAGCCTGGTAAGGTCAATCTTTCAATAGGATCAACTGGAACCTTTCGAAAATCTTTAAAACCGGACACCCTAAATGTCTTTTAAAGTTTTTTGAAGTTGAACACACTATTACTCTAGACATCTAACCTTATGAGCAGTGTCTAAAGCATAAAAGAAAAAAGTTGTCAATCATCTTTCGTACAGCTTGCTTGCAGAAGCATTTGTTGATATCTACAGCATTTAAACCTTCCTCCGCTCCTAACCTCATTAAGGTGAAGCCCAGACTAAGGTTAATATCACAGGCAGTAGTAAAGAAGACTCAGTGGCCTTGAATGTAATGCAAAAGATTTCAGATTTGAACCTATGACGACACCGGGAGCCCAGAGGCTACAATCATCTTCGCTTCTGCAGCTGTTGTACTATGCAGGAAGACAGGGATTCTGATATTAATGCTCCTGTGCTGTGACTAAAACATGGTTACTCTTTTGATCTGTTGTGAAATACTAGTACTGGGCAATTCTGCAGTTTCTTTATATTTTGCTAGAAAAATGGGAAATAAGTGCAGCAATTTATTGAAACACCCAAAGCATAGTATTCAATGCAAAAACATTCTAAAGAACTTGAAAATCACCATTTGGTAGGATCACCTCTATTCTTCAACACAGCCGGAACTCTCTTAGGCAAGCTTTCTTGTAATTTATTTCAACAGTCTTCAGGAATAATTCTACAAACTTCATTTCAAAGCTTTTCTTTCAATGCTGGCAGGGTTTTGGTTTTTTTTTTGTCTGTTTCGTCAGGGTCCTTGAAGCATCTTTGTCTTTGTCAAGATGTTTTGATTTTGGGGAGGCAAATCCATGACTGACAGTGTCCCATTGTGTGTTTTTCCAGGAATGCTTTTCTGGCTGTGTGTTTGGGATCAATATCAATATGACAGATGCTTTCCAGATGGTATTGTATGGTGGATAAAAATGTAATGGTACTTTTCTGACTTCTGTATCATCTGCTGAGACTGCACTTAATACTAACAAAGAAGAACGTAGCACGAACAGCAAAACAGGAGGACGGAAGAAAATGGGAATGGAAATTTTAAAAAATGTGAAAGCATTTCACAGAAAACAAACAAAGTTAAATGCAGACTGTGCAAAGCAGAGCTTTCCTTCCATGGCAGCACTACTGCAGTGCACGAAAATTTAAAACGTCCGCACCCTGGAGCCGTGACGTCACCTCTGAATGGGTCAGTTTTAGAGAGTTAAGTTAGTGCATCGCGTTGACACCTTGTTTACGGTAATGTTTGTACAGTAATGTTTATGTTGGCTTACCTATTGGAAACTTCTCAGGATGATGCTTGCTAAGCGAACACCATTTGTGAAATGTGATAGTTAACCAATAAACAGGAGTAGCTACACTGTCTCCTAGTTTTTCTTAATGAATTTAATTTGTTGTGGGATGAGACAACAGGATGATATTCACAGGCGGGCAGACTTGATTGAGCCTTTGAGGTACTGGAGCCTGTAACAGGAGGTTTGCCCATAGGAAGCAGCGATAAGAGTTATTGAAATAATTGTAGACTAATCGACTAATCGAAGTAAAACTGGCAGATTATTCGACTACCAAAATCTTTAGCTGCAGATATGATCCCTCCATCAAACCTGTTGCCACTGATTTTCAGTCTAGTTCTTGTGTAATGTAACATGCTTCTACCTTTTCTCCCTGTCATTCTTCCTTAAAAATAGCTTCTTGACAGCCATCCTTCCACTGAGTAAGACCATTTCTGATGATGTTTCAGTAGACAGCAGATGGATCAACAGAAGGGCCTGATGCATCCCTCAGGTCCTGTGTCTGGTCTTTGCTGGATTTTCTCTTCTTTTCAGATACAATTCACCCTCTGTAGTTTTTTTAGTCATGGCATTTTGTATTTTGTCCTCCACCACTTATCCAATTTTTTAAGTACACAGTGGACGCCATGTTGAGATATGCCAAGTTTTAGCTAATAGCTCTTTGAGAATACCTTATTGGTGTAAAAGAACTATTTTATGCCTGTCAAACTATGTTATAATTGGTATTTTTGTAGATTCAATTAAAGAACATATCTATTTATTTGCAAATAGAATGGCAGTAACAAACTCCGAAAGATATAATTTAAACCTGATTCAGTTAGATGCCTGTTTTCAATGCTTGAATAATTCATAGGTCCGTGTTTAAAAAATCCTTTGGAAATGTTCAACAATTCATTGAAAATTTGTGAAAAAAAAGGGCAGTCACTGTCAAAAGAAAACTTTGGAAGACATTCAGAGAGCCTGCTGCTCACTAACACAAGTCTGTGTCCTTGGAAGCAAAATACGACGAAATTATAATTCTCTACTGCAGACTAGCTATGTTGCCTTCTGAATAGCACGTCAAGCCTGCAGTGACTTAGAGCACTTTTGATCCCTATGGGGGCTAGTCTTATGCTCCTTTCTGTTTACTGTATTGGCTGACTGACTTCAGTGCCCTTAGACAAGCCATAAGGGAAACTAACTGATCCATAAGCCATACAGAAGGTACCTTGAAATATATATTTAGTTGTTCTGTGTTTTATCACTTTTGTCATTTTTTGTCTCTTAACACATTTAGCACCCATTTAGGTACCCAACATCTGTCCTTACAACAGTGAAAACTAAACATGTTTTGAAATGCCTTTAGCATTATTATCTAAAAAAAAACATCAACTGAATAACGCTGAGGTCACTGTGACAATAACAGAAATAAAGAGGAGTGAGTGAGTCAGAAAGTGACTCACAGGAGCATACGCAAACACGAATGAATTCAAAAAATAACTCCATCTTCCAAGCACTTTGCAATCAATGAGCAACATTCAGGTTGTAGTCAAACTGTTCCTGGTAGCATGGACAAACTTCCCAAAGTTTTGTTTTGTTTTGTTTTGTTTTCCCCCAGTTGTGCATGTCAGCAGGGAAGACAGTGTGGTAAGAATACAGGCTGCACTGTTCAATTTTCAAAGCCCAGCCAATGCTAATGGGGACCCACTGAGGTGGCACTTATTTTTTTGTAGGGTATGCTGCTTTGCATTAGACAAGATTATAGGACTAAAGCAAGCACATGTGGGTTACTGCCACAACTTAATATTCCATAAAAACTGTCTCAGAGTTTGAAATGTTTTGTGTTTAATCAATGCCTTTTGGCACTGCCATTTTTGTTGTCTTGTTAATTAGACAGCAAGATTTCCTGGCGTGCAATTAAAATGAGGTGCTAAGTTTGTGCTACCCTAAGAATATCCCAGATTTTTGTTTTCTTTTTCAGATTTAACCCTTATTAGATGTGTGTCAGAGGGGGGCTGGAAAAAGAAGAACCCAGCTTTAAATAAGCATCCTATCCTGGGTAATTTAAAATTGCCAATATCTGCCAGTTGTTGAATTCTTATGTTAATGTAACTTTGCCTAATTTATAATTTCTTTTTCAATCTTATAAATAAATAAAAACTTTGGGTTACATTGTATTGCATGGAAGGGAGGTATTTTTCAGTTTCCTATACTCATACTCAGGATATCTAGACGTTTTGGTTCAGTTCAATCAAACTCTGGTGTGTTTTCCCATTTGATTTGGGTTGTTTGAGCTGGCAAAAAAGCTGTCAATCAAAATCTGACTAAATAACTCAAGCAGAGAGACCCTGCTTTTCAGGCTGTCTTTATGCTGGTTTGACTGTATGCTGAAAACAAACAATAATTTTTTTAAGGGTACAAGTAATTCATGATTTAAAAAAAAAAAAAAAAAAAAAAAAATTTAAAAAA